>WNLI01208173.1:0-12797 GCA_025802215.1 Wirenia argentea | reverse complement strand
TTTCATATTTACATTCATATTTAAACAATCTATATGTTCTTAATTTGTTTAATGACTTTTGATCTTTACTTTCAATTCTATTTAAATCATCATATAGCAATTTGTTATAATAATTGCTAGTATTTTCGGTAAATTTTATATTCAACTTTTTACATGAAGTTTGAGATATTTCAGAATTTGTTAATTTACAGTCATTTACAATTTGTTGTATATACGTATACCATGAAAAAACACCAGCGTTGTGTATTTGAGTAGAAACTTTTAAACATTTACTCACTAAGAAATTTGGATTTAAATTGAGTATTCGTTTAAAGTATTTTAAGGATTGAATTTTAATAAACTGTTCAATAGGTTGCCTGCCTAATTCTAGTTTAGCGGCAGTGTTAGATGCTCTTGGTGAAATTTGCAACGCAATTTTACACATCTTTAAATTTAACAATTCAAATGGGAAATTATTAATACATTGCAATTCGTCAAATATTTTATTATTTTTCAACGATCTTTTTTTAGAGTTTTCAATTCTCTTGGAAAAATCACAATACCAAATTTCGGCACAATAGGTAACAATAGGTCTACATAACAGATCAAATAAAAATACATGTAATTGTGGGGATAAATTATCAATTGACTTCATTTTCTGTCTTAGTAAAAAATACGATTTTTTACTTTTGTTTACTAAGTTATTTACACAAGTATTAGAAAGTGTGTTACTAGATATTACATTTCCAAGATAACAATATTCATTAACGTGCTCCAGTTTACAATTATTTACATGAAATTGCAATTTGTCTTTATAATTACCATTATGAAAAGTCATTGTTTTAGTTTTGTCAGTATTGATTTCCAATTGCCACGTTTTGCAATACGAATATAACGAATTCAAACAATTCTGCAAACCTTCTTTGGTTTCCGAAAATAGTACCATATCATCAGCGTATAATAGACAATTTATAGACGTGTCGTGAATTTTTAAAGGAGCACAATCATTATCAAAAATAGATGGTAAATCGTCAATAAACACATTAAACAATAGCGGGCTCAAGTTATCGCCCTGCTTTATCCCCCTGTTTATATCAAAATAGTCAGTAACTTTATCATTAATTTTAATACATGAATTACAATTTGCATATATAGATTTAAGTAAAAAATATATTTTACAACCAACGCCTTTCTTAATTAATTTATATAACAATCCATTCCTCCATACTGAATC
This sequence comes from Wirenia argentea, assembly GCA_025802215.1. NCBI lineage: Eukaryota > Metazoa > Mollusca > Solenogastres > Pholidoskepia > Gymnomeniidae > Wirenia > Wirenia argentea. The sequence continues at coordinate 11,584 of WNLI01208173.1, read as the reverse complement.
AAAAGCTTTCCTTAAATCTATAAATGCTACGTACACTTTTTTCTTATCCATGTGTACATATTTATTCATTATTGTTTTAAGAACAAATATGTTATCAGAAGTTCTGAAATTTTTTCTGAAACCAAATTGAGATGAATTGAGGGAGGGTTCTAAAAAAATGGAAAGGCGCGTATTTAAAATATTACTAAACAATTTGGCGATATTACTGGTTATTGATAAACCTCTATAATTGTTGGGATCAGATTTATTACCTTTACCTTTGTACAATGTAATAATTATAGCGGAAGCCCATGATTTTGGATAAACTCCCGTAGATAAAATTACATTAAAAAGATTACACAATGGTTGTATTATACATTCACCACAATATTTTAACATTTCATTGAAAATATTATCAAATCCACTTGACTTGCCATTTTTTAATTTCTTTATACTATTACGTACTTCTTTACACGTAATAGGTTTATCGGTTATATCATTATATGATAATTTCTTTTCCATGTTTACTATGTTATCATTTACTTCTTGTTCGAAATTTGAATCAACGTTACACACATTACCTTGACGTTTAAAGTGATTTACTAGTGTAGTTGGATGACAATTTATTTCAGTGTTTTTTATATTGTTTGATTTATTTTCTGATTTAAAAATATCATTAATTTCCTTCCAAGCATTTTGTTTATTTGGTACATTTTGTATTTTCTTTTGCAGGGCACATTTATGCTCTCGTTTTTTAGATTTAAATAATTTGTTCAAATATTTAACTTTCAATTGGTATTGTTTAACATAATCTCGGTTGTTGGGATATCTTCTGATACATTTCCCAAGCTTTTTAACTTCTTTTCTGGCCATTTTTATATCGTCATCCTTCCACTCACATTTCTTTTTAGCAAAATTACGTGAACACTTTTTTATTCCTAAATTACTATTGTCACAAACATTATATAAAATATTACACAAATCATCAACAGCAGTATCTACATTATCAGCGGTGTATGACGTGGTCACATAATTAGCAAACATTTTTAAAATGGAATCATTGAATACATTTTCTACATATAATTGTTTGTTATCATTTTTCCACTTGTATCTCTTCATAAAAGGTTTTAACACATCATCATATAAAATAGTATTTGATTTGGAAAATTTACACTTAAATGTTACTGAAATGGGAGAATGGTCAGATAAGTAATCAATTGGATAACAGGTACAATCATAAATATTTTCTAGGAAATCACAACTACACAGAGCGTAATCAACAGCACTACACCCACCGCTAGAAGGGTAACATGTAAAATATCCTAATGAGTTACCAATGAATCTACCGTTTAAAATTCGGACACCACACGAAATACAAAGGTCAATTAGCTGCCTACCGTAATTATTAACGACAACATCTAAATTATTTCTAACAATATGTACATCACTAGAATACTCATTAACCGCATATAAGTCATTGTCATGGTCGCAATTAAAGTCATCACTTACAAAATCATTCAATAGACCAGTACGTGCGTTTAAATCTCCTAAAATAAAAATATGATTTTCATTGTCAAACGCACATATATCTTGTTCTAACAATTCAAAATCTTCTTTAAAATATGGGGATTTATATGGAGGTATATGGGCCCCACACACATAAATATTTTTATCACAATTAAAGAAATTTTTATTTAGTTCTAACCAGACAAAGTTATCACTTAGAGAATTTTGTATAAAACGAATGCCATCTTCAAGAAATTCTTTATATAAAACAGTTATGCCGCCACGATTTCCATCGTTACTCTTCTTGCAATTCTTTTTGCGAATGAAATTTTTATAACTGTATCCATTAAACGATAAATTTATATCGTAAGAAAACCATGTTTCTGTTAGTATTATGATATCAAATTTACAGACAACATCAAAGAAATCAGGATTGTTTAATTTTGTTGATAAACCGTGCATATTCCATGCACAGATAGATAATTCCTTAAATTCTGTGGTCATTATTGTTTCTAATGATATAATATACAAATCAACATCTTACTTAATTATTAAATTAAAACAATAAGTATACACACGCAATTAATATTAATTACGATAATTATACATATGATATGCCTTCAAACGAAGGTGAATATGGATACATAGAACGGGGCACATTGAAGTAAGGCGATTGTTGAGATGGGCAATACGGAGGATTGGGTCGACATGGTGACACAAACGGCGGGAATGGAGACAGTTGATTGGTGTATGATTGACGTACATCAACCATAGGAAAACTTGGAGGTGGGCGACGGACGTCTGGTTGAAGATCGACGAATGGATGTAAACGATAAACGAAAGGTTGAGGATCGATGAATGGGAGAGGAGAACGACGGACGTATGGCCGAGGAATGATGAACGGGGGTGGATAACGTACATCTGGATATAATGCACACGAATGGGGTGCATATATCCCTCCGTGATGAGGAACGTGGCGTAGTGGATGAGGTTTGTGTGTATCCGTAATGGGTGGAATGTGCGTTACCGGTGGCCAACTAGTATCTGCTAGTGATATTGAAGGGGCATGCATTGGTGCACAACCATTCGCATGACTGGCGGTCATCAATCCGGGGACCGCAGAAGGAAGTTGACGGATGCTTGAACGTCGGGGACAGTTTGTTTGAATGACGGGTTTGTTATGTCCTTCCGCTACTCGGACAGATCCAGTACTTGCAGATGATCCTAGATTATTAGTGGGAGAACTGACATTCCCAACTATTGACGAGAATGAACGAGTAGGAGTAACACGTCGAGTATATGTAGTAGATGGTAGAGACTTTGGTGTATTTTTCTGTACCTTTGATGTAATGGGAGTGGAGTTCAGCGACGTGGACGGGCGTGAACATTTACGTGGAGTAACGGGTGCGGTTAGCGAAGATATCGATCGTGGCGATTTTGAATTAGTGTTTAGTGTACGAGGAGTTGCTTTCCTCGACTTAGATGAATACGGAACTATACCGGGCGGTTTTCCTGTAGATGTAGTAGATATCCCCGGTGACGCACATGCTGGTGGTGGTACAACTCTATTTTTCTCAGATTTCGTAACTTCATACGATTTATTAATGAAGTCTAGAAACGTTGATTGTTCTGTTAGGTGTGCATCAAGTTTCGTGAATTTGTTATTCATCTGTTTTTCCAGATTACTGCAAATGATACCGTGATCGAGTAAACGTTCGTTCATAGATGTCATACACGCTTCAACTCGCGCTTGATGGTCTGTGGTTTTTGTTATGTGATCTTGTAGTAGATTTCCATATTTTTGAATCGATGTCTTTAAGGAGTCCAGTTTGGTATTAATGTTTGACGACGAGACACAATCGCTTGTAGTTGTTGATTTTCGCATGTTTGTGCACATCTCGACAAATTCATTTTCAATTTTCTGCATTACTTGAGTGAACTGTATGTCCGCTTGATTAGCAGATTGTGTACTGCTAACATTATTTTGCTTAGGCTGATTATCGATGACATGTGTAGATCGAATTGTACGTTTCTTTGGTGGATTCTTTATGTTGGAAGCTGTTACAGTATTTGACTGTTGCGTTGGGTGAGATGGCGGAGATGGTGGAGATGGTGAGGCTGGCGGAGAGTCGAGGGGTTTTGGTGGGGGGTTTACAGTATCCATGTTTGTAGACGTAGTTGGTTGTTGGGTTGATGGAGATGGTGGATTAGTGGGTAACTGTTGGGTTACATGGTTCGTGTTGGTATCGGTGTTATTGGTGGTGGAGGCGATGTCTGGTGGGATGACCAGATCTACCCACTTTAAATTAATCGTTGATGAACCACTCTTAATTTGGTCGTATAAATCCGTAACTAGCGAGTTTACAGTTTCGAACTCATCCGTCAGCCATTTCTGACAGAAGTTGCCTTGAATTAAAATGGTGTGTTGGCGCTTGCTTGTGAAATATACTGTGATTGAAAATAATTTGGTGTCATTTTTATTAAATACGTTGATGAATGTTTTTGAGAGTAACGGGTCGATCTTTGAGAGAGCGCATACGGTGCCGTCGTTTATTTGTAAAATATTACCTTTAGCATCGCGATCTTCCCATAAAACGGTTAACACGTCTGATGCATCAAGATACCTCTTTCTCAAGATATGTCGCCACACGTTAATTTTTTCGGAGTTGCATGAAAATGATGCTTGTTTTCGGTCACGTTTGTAGTTTATTCCAGTAGTGCAACTATTCAGAGGCATGGTGATAGGTGTTCGGATGTCAGAGAAAATTCACAGAAATAATAATGATAGTGTCACAGATATGCAGTATAGCCAATAATTGTAATCTATAGGCCTACAAGTACTGGTAGCCTATACGTATGATCAGTAATGTCCACGGAAGTAGGCTATGCGTACAGCTATACATATTGAAATGTTCATAAAATCTATAAACTCATTCATGATTGGGGATTAAGTTACGTAAAAATGCACCATTAATATAGGTCTATCAACAGATAAATAATTTGCAGTTAAAACAATTAAATAATATTAAATTAATTCATGATTAGCGAAAATTATTCAAATTTCTGTAAGAAAATTTTAAAAGTTCGGTTGCCACGCCACAGTTATACATACGGTCAGCTTATTATTGCTTAGGGTGAATTGTATCTAGGTGTAGACTGCAGATAGCTACGGACGCATATCGGTATACGTTACCTGTACGATATACTATAGCAATTACGGCCTATACTTAAGGTCATAGTCCTGTCATAGTCCTGTCTATATTATAATTATGTGGAAAACGTCACACTCCTCCCGAAGGATTCGAAGAATCCTTTAGCTTTTAACGTAGAAATGTACGATGGGATGCTTGTTCGTATAGCTAGCAGGAGAACTGTAGTGTGTACTTATCCATCCACGGGTACGAGTAGTACCAGCTTGGATATGGGACGGCAGAACTGTTTCTTGACGCCATCTTTACACGTGTTAATCACGGCTTTCCGGACGAGACCGTCGCTACTGGCGATGGCCTCCCGTACTCGCGCGAGCGGCCAGTCGTACTGGGGTGTTTCCTCGTCTACTACCAAAACGACGTCGTCTACCTTCAGGTTGCGCTTCTCTTCGTTCCATTTTGCTCGATTCTGGAGGGTTTGGAGGTATTCTGTTTTCCACCTGTTCCAGAATTCGTTAGCCAGTATCTGGACATGCTTCCATCGACGCTTCGCATACGCATCTTGGCTAACGTATATACCCGGTAGAGGAGCGCTGGGTCTTTTCTTCATTGTGAGCAACATGCTCGGCGTGAGAGGCGACGGGTCATCTTGGTCTGCTGTGATAGCGGAGATTGGCCGGGAGTTAATGATGCCGGTCACTTCCGCCATGAACGTTGTGAGAAGTTCGTGAGTCAGTGATGCGCGACCCAGTTTCAGTAGCATCACGTCGAGGATACGTCGTACGGTGTGTATCATGCGTTCCCAAACGCCTCCATGGTGGCTTGCGCAGGGGGTGTTAAACATCCACTCGCATCCTTGTTCTTTTACGTATCTTGCTATCGATGGCTGGTCCATCTCTGAGAGTGCTTCGGACAGTTCTCGTTTTGCTCCGATAAAGTTTGTCCCTCTATCGCACCGCAGTATTTTCGGGGGTCCCCGGATCGCGAAGAAGCGTCGTAGCGCCATGATGAGGGAACTTGTATCCATGCTCTCGATGATTTCTATGTGGACTGCCCTGCTCGTTAAACACGTGAGAAGTAGAGCCCACCGTTTGGAATCAGCTGACCCTCCGCGTAGTTTACGCGTGTGTACCGACCAAGGTCCGCAAACGTCCATTCCAACGTTTGTAAATGGTGCGGATGGAGATAGCCTGTCGACCGGTAGGTCCGCCATGCGTTGCGTCATGGGTCTACCGCGGACGCGTAGACATACCACACACGAGGAGAGCATTTGTGAGACCAGTTTCTGTCCGCCCACAATCCAGAAACCGGCAGTTCTGAGGGCACCGAGTGTGAGGACGCGTCCTTGGTGATGGACGCGCTCGTGGTAGTGGCTTACTATGAGACTCGTAACGTGGTTATCAGCCGGTAGTATGATCGGGTGTCGCTCACCAAGGGTCGTCTCGGTTATGTGTCGTATCCGACCTCCGACTCTCAGTACTCCAGAAGAATCGATGAATGGGTTGAGTTTTGATATCGTCGACTTGCTGTGACTGACACCACATGAGTTCGCACCATCTATGTGACTGTGTTCACAAGTGCGTATTTCATCAGAGAAATGTTCGCGTTGAATTTCTTTAGCGATGACTTTTTCTGCCATGTTGAGATTTTCCGCAGTAACAGCGAGTTCCCCATTATCATCCACGTCGTTAGATGTGTCGCGTGATGAAATGATTCTACGTAGTTTCGTAGTAAGGGTTGCGATTGCTCGACGAAGTGTCGTCCATTTTGAGAACCGCCGAAATCTTTCTGTCCCGAGGATCTGAGGTTGAGCTGTCACTTGGGTGCGTAGAACGGTCACGACTGGTCGAACATCTGGATCTTCATCTGAAAGTGCGTATGATTGAGTGTTGTAGGTATGGGTTGTCTCGTGCAGGGAATCTGGGCCGCTGAACCAAATTGAGTTCATGAGATGACGGGCACGAATTCCGCGAGTAGCGATATCTGCCGGATTATTTCCGGACTGCACGTAGTTCCATTGGTCAGGGTTGGTCAGGTTACGAATGGTTTGCACCCTATTCGCAACATAGACGTAGAATCTTCTGCTATCGTTCTGGATGTATCCCAGTACAATTTTTGAGTCGGTGTAGAAGTAGGTACGATCGATGTGCAGTTGTAGCTCTTCGGTGACTTTACGCGCCGCCTGCGCGACCAATACGGCAGCGCATAGTTCTAGGCGCGGTATGGTTGTTGCTCGCGTAGGCGTAACCTTGGCCTGTCCAAAAACTAGCGATACGTTCACGTTTCCTTGGTTGTTCTCTTGACGAAGGTATACTGCTATCCCAAGAGCATCCTTGCTTGCATCCGAATATGCGTGTATTTCTCGAGATATTATCTCACCAAAGTTCTTCTCGTGATAGCATCGCGGGGTTGATACGTCTTGGAGGTTATCGAGGTCTTTTCGCCAGGTTTCCCACTCTCTTCGTCTCTCCTCGGGCAGTGGTTCGTCCCAGCTGCTTGATTTCGCGCCAGATGTTAGGCTCTGTAACAGTTGTTTACCTTTGATGGTAACGGGAGCTATGAGACCCAGTGGATCGTAGACTGAGTTTGTTATAGCTAGTACCCCTCTTCTCGTGTACGGCTTGTCGGGGATGGAGACTTTGAAGGTAAAGCTGTCTTCTTCTAGATTCCAGTACACTCCGAGTGATCTGAGGGATGGTAGCGAGTCCCTATTTAGGTCGATTTCTCGTATTTCTTTACTCCTATCTTCGTCACACATCGCGTTCATAACGTTGATGCTATTTGAGGCGATCTTGTGCAGTCGGAGATTGTACTTCTTCAGTAGCAACTGTGTGCTCTTAACCAGATCTTCGGCTTCTTTTTCGGTTGCCAATGACGTTATCCCGTCGTCCACGTAAAAGTCGTTATGGATAAAGTTCCTTGCCGCTCGTCCGTACTCTTCTTCCCCGAGGTCGGCTACACGGCGAAGTCCATATGTTGTCACGGCTGGGCTCGAGTTATTGCCGAAGATGTGGACATTCATTCGGCATTCTATGACCTCCTTGTCTGGATCGTTATCTCTGAACCAGAGAAATCGAAGATAGTCTCTGTGTTCCTGGTTAACGTGGAACGAGTGAAACATAGTTTCAATATCACACATTACAGCGACATCTTCGCGGCGTAGACGGAAAAGGACCCCGATCAGTGAGTTAGCTTGATCAGGTCCGCTCAGTAGAAGCTTGTTGAGCGATGTTCCGCTTGTTTCCGCAGCCGAATCAAAAACTACCCGGACTTGGTCGGGCTTCTTTTCGCTATAGACTCCGAAGTGTGGCAGGTACCAGTTTCCTTCTCCCGAGCTGCTGTCGGGTAAGATGACGGCATGTCCTTTTTCGAAGGTTTTTGACATGGTTTTTCATTTCAGGTTTCCGTTTGAGAGAATTCGCGAGATAACGAAGTCGTTTCTCTGCTTGTTGGCGATTGTTCGTGGACGTTTCGTGTTCGGGACGCAGAGGGAGTGGTAGCTCACAGTTTCCTTGGCTGTTTAAGTGGAAACCAGCGTCCATTATGCGTAGGAATTCGCGATCGTCTTGAGATAATCCTGTTTCGTTATCTTCCGGTCGAGATTGGAACAGGTCATCGTAGTCGACGTTAACATCGACTCGTATCTTGTTATGGCAGGGCGTTGTTTCGTTAGTGTTCGTTTTTTGGTGTTCGAGGTTGACCGATGTTTTGTTACAGGTAACGTGGATTGCTTGGTTGAGACGGTCTAAACAGACTTGACCAGTAATTGTCCAACCCAGCGAGAGTTTTTGGGCCCATGGTGCGCCTTGGGGACCGTTTCGGAAGGAGCGCACTTTAAGAACTTCCGGGGCGTCCCTTCCTATGAGGAGCATGACCTGGGCGTGTTTATCTTTGCGCGGGATTTCGGAGGCTATGCTATGAAGGTGTGAGTATTGCATAGCAATTTCGGGCGTGGCTATAGCGTCTTCATTCTTAGGGATGCTGTCGCATTCTATGAGCGATGGTAGGACTTCCGTTTTTCCAAGAAGAGATTTCGCTACCAGGTCATCGATTCTTCGTCCGTATCTGCTTTCGTGTTGGCTGGTGCATGTGGAAAGTGTGTACTTCTCCGTTTCACCTGTGAGATTGAGGGCATCGATGAGCTCGCTGCTGATCATTGATACGTTTGACTGATCATCGATTATAGCATAGACCCTCTTCGACAATTCGGGTCGGTGAGAGGAGAAAATATCCACTAAGATGGTTTTGCTGCAGGAGTATCCGTTGCCTCCATTGCAAATTTTCGTGCACGTGGATCGAACATTTGCGGCGTTTGGTGTATTAGTATTTCGGCTTGTGTAGACGTGAAACTCTTTTCTGTGGTTTGTGTTATTGCACACGCTGCACTTGATGTCGGCATGACACGTTGTGGATCTGTGTCCTTGTTTCAGACAGCGAGAACAAATTCGGTTTGCGTCAACAAAGTCCGTTTTCGTGGATAAGGTTGAGTTGCGAAAGCTAGTACATTCTGTTAAGTCGTGGCCCGGAATGTCGTGCCACAGGCAGTGTTTCTCTTTGGGACGATTGCGATTTGTCGAGGAGGTTCCCGTGGTCGTTGCGAAGATTCTAACGTCGTCGTTGTCGGGAACAGCATTAGTGACGTCGCGTCGCGTGCGTGGTGATGTTCCATGTTGGACGTTGGGGTGGTTTTTAAGTTCAGACAAACCTACGATCAGATCTGTAAATACCTCGAAATTCGGATATTTGTTGTCGTTTGAGTTAGCACAATCTACGATTATTTTGTCCCATTTGTGTTGTATGGATGTCGGAAGACGAGCGAGTATAGGGTTAAGCACGTTGACGTAGTTAAGGCATTGGAGTCCTGGCAGTATCGGTATCTGACTACATATGTCTGAACATATGTTGGCGAAGACTCGTAGTTTCTTTCGGTCTGTTTCGTTGAATTTGGAAGCCTGGTCGATCTGATCTAGGTTATCTTGCGCTATGCTGGCCGTATTTCCAAAGTTCTTATCGAGTGCCTCCCATGTATCTTTAAGGGCGTCTTCGGGTCTTGTGTAGAGGCGGCGGCGGTAAGAATCGACGATATTCTGAGGTTCACCCTGTGTGAAGTTCTTCAGATATATCAGCTCTTGAGATGCGCTGATATTGGCACCCAACAGCATTGCCTGAAAGGTGCTCTTCCAGGGATAGTAGATGGTACAGTCGCCTGCGAATACGTCTGGCTGAAGCTTTGGAAGGTTTTGGCGTGCGAGTGATGTAGTGAGCTGCTCGCTTGCGGATATGTCGGGAGTTGTTGGATTCCCACCTCGGCCTGTGTTGCTTGATGGAGATCGTTGGCGGTTGTGTGTCGATGTGGCTTTCGTTTTTGTAGGTTTGTGTTCAGTTGGGATGTCGACGAATCTGTTTGTGTGGTTCTTCGTTGACGACCTGTTCGGTTGGTCACTTCTTAGGTATCCATTTCCGGTAGCAACGTTGGACCTGTCCGCCACTTGCTTACTGATTTTCCTTTCTTGGTATATCCGTGAGGGTGAGGGTGTACTGTTTCTACTATCGATGTCGGCCGAGAGCTGTGTTTGGCAACTTGAACTTGAAGCGTAGTCACCTTCCATATGCCTAGAGCGCATGTCTTGTTCAGAGACCCACGAGTTCGTTCTTTCAGTATATTCTGTTCGATTGTTCATCCTGATTTCATCTTCCTCTTCTTCTCGAATGCACTCCTCGATGGCTCTGAGCTTGGCTGCGGCTATAGCAGTAGCCTTTGTAGAAGACAGCATCGAGACTTCGTGTTTCTGTTCTTCTAGTTCCGATTCCATTTTTCGTTTCCTTTCATCTATATCCGATTCTAGCTCACGTTGACGTTCCGCTATGGCACGTTGTTTAGCAGTCATCAATTCGTCGTATTGCTGTGCAGTTTCTGTGACGGCTAGATCAACAACAGCCTGTCTCCTTTCTGTAGAGCTTGCTGACGACATGAGCGAATGGTGTGATCGTATTGATCGACGATCATCGTTGTCGCGAGGTACTCGTTCCACACTAGCAACTGCTTTGTTCTGGGATAGGGTTCGCGAGACAGACGACATGCTCATGGATCGAACTGAATAACGATCCTTGCTGTCGATTGTTTCTTGTGACTGAGATAGAGGCTTGAGAGAGCTATAGGATCTTACCGAGTAGCGATCCTCTTTATCACACGTCGGATCTGCGGGATATGCTGAGGGTCGAGCGTTTCCTTGTGCTGACACGCTGTCTCGTTTCGTGGCCTGTTGGGATGTTATCGAGAGACGATCGTTGTTATCGTCCATCGGTTTAGCCAGGGATCGAGACCTTTCCATCATTTTCGACGTATTATTAGTAACCAATCGCTCGGATGTTGTGGAGTATCGGTCGTGGCAGTCATCGTTCGACTGCGTCCTACGTCGTGGGATGTCGCTCACACTAGAGGGTTTTCGAAGGGAAGAGCGCTGGGATGGTGAGTTGCGGTGATCTTCGTCTTCTTTGGACTGTTTCCTTGTGTGGGATCTGGTTGTTATTGTATCCATCGTGAGTTCGTAGAATATATTGAATAGGCTAAAATTTCACTGTGGCGTTTTGACGCCCGTGTACACCATTCCGTGAAATACAGTAGTACGATAATACTAATAAATGCGTATGTACGTGAATACGTAGCTCTACTTTATTGTATTATTGTGTATGTATGTATTGTCTATCGAAAAGGTGAAATTTTATAGCCTGTATGAATAGTTGCGGGGTAGTTTAGAACTGACGGTTGAGTAACTAACATTAAGGGTAGACGTCTAGTCAAGAAGGGTGCATAGTAGAATGACGTCGTAAATATTATAGTTTAAATAAAAAAGAGACGTGAGCGTCTAAACTTAATTCATAATTCATAATTCATAATTTATTTGTTCATATTTAGAATAATAATTCTAACGCGAACAAAGTAGCCTACC
>WNLI01208062.1:0-12798 GCA_025802215.1 Wirenia argentea | reverse complement strand
CTCTCCTTAACCAAAGGTACTACATACTAGGCGTAGGGTTAAGATACTGCCTTAGCATGTAGGCTACCTTCAATACCATCCCTATCTTCCCTCAAAAGATACTATTTGCCTGGAGTATACCTTTAAGTTTAGTTGATAACCAACCTATATTCCACAATATTATGATCCAAAGTTGCACAAAATATACGTGATTTGGCACCTAACGCAAAAAAAATGCATTTTTTGTACTTTTCGATTGATGTATGGTTTGGCAAAACAAGTAAATGCCATTATCTTGAATTGGCCAAAATGCTCTTACATGGTTTGGCATTCTGGCACCATTTACAGCTGGGTAACTTAGACTATTGTTGTGCTGCCTTACCCAAGGACACCCGTTTCGGAATTGTACTTACAGCCAGTCAGATTGCGCGACCAGAGATCACGATCCTCAACATTCTGCTTACAAATCAAATATACGTGCTCACTCCCAAAGTCATTGTATTTCTTGAACATCAAGAACTTCAATTTGTCATCAACTTCTTTTACGATACCAGTAACATGTGATTAATAAAAAGTTCAACTTCCTTTACATAAGAGCATTAGGCCTACAAAGGCACGGAAATCGGTTCTGAAACCGATATTTAAACAGTAGCAATCTAACGCGAATCAGGACCTATCACTGAGTTTTTACTTCCGTTTTGGGTGCTATAATATAAAAATAGGTTCCAGAGCCTTTTTTGTGCCTGGCGTAAATAATTTATATAAAGAAACGCCACCAAAAACACAACAAACAACAAAACATTTTTGGTGCCTGTGTAATGCTCTTTTGTGAAGGAACTTGAACTTTTTATTACCGACATTGATCTCTTGAAAATTCTTCTGGACTATGAAAACAGGATGTACTAAAATAGAGGAGTCCTCTACTACACACCCCCTCTTATGCAACTGTAGATAATTGGATTCTAATGCATACAAGCAGTGCCTGTCCTACAGTACAGTCACATATTCTAAACCTACATTCGAAAGATAGGGAGATTCAAAAGAATGGTGTAGAAATGTGACACTTTTTAATACATATGGTATCAACGTATTCATTGTTTTCTCTTCCACAGTAACACGCTAGAGGAACTGGCTGACAAGGTCAATGTCACCCAACATTTTTGTCTCTCCGTTGAAATTGAAATTAGTTGTATAAATATATACATTCGTCGTCGAATATCGTATAAGTTAAAAACGGAAATATTTATGTTGAAACTATTTTTTTGTTGAAATTACTTTACGTTGAAATTAGTTGTATAAATTGTTATTAGCAGTTGTTGGATTATGTTTTAAGGTTTGTTAAAATAAACCAATCTCTATAAGTTATTCGTTTATCAACTTATCGCGATACTGGTTAGTAACATTTGCTTAATACTAAGTTAAACTTTTTCTACTAAAATTGATCTTGAGAACATAATATACAGCACCAAAAAGTGAAAATATAATAAATCGGTTCCTAATAGCCTCTTTTGTAACTTTTTAGTGAGGTATGACAAAAAAAATATAATTTTACCGTATATCATTCAACTTTTAATAGTATTGTATGAAAATTTACAATTTGTGATGACTTTGTGCATAAAATTTGCGTTATAATAACACTGTGATGTTTAGTTATATTGTGGTTAACCTTAGAATAGATACGTATTAATGGCCTACATGACATTTAAATAGCCATAGTTACTTTTAGACGTGAGATTATTAGTTGTAGTTAAATCATATGAAATAAAAATCACAAATATACTTTTGTAATGTCATACATACAAATAGGCTTACAAATATGTGATCTAATATCATAACAGGATTTTCATCACTCCCTTACATCAGTTATAGAAAAAATGTCTTTATAATTATATACATATTTGTGAGTCTGTCTGTGAAATTCACTCTTTAAGTTTTGGTGCAGTTTTTATATGGTTATTTAAATCAGGGTAATAGCCTTTGTTTCAGAATCTCGATCAAAATTCTTTATACTGTATGTTGTTACTATTAATACTCCATGTGTTTAATTTGTATGTTCGTAAGTTTGCTTGAAGTTCGACTTGATGGTCAACTTTTTCTATGTTTCGCTTCATACTATGTGTCTATCTATCTTTTTAAAAGTTGACTATTGCAATCTATAGAATCAGATGAGTAATTTCATATAATGCAGGAAAAATCTTTAAATTTGGCTAGTTTAACTGTTTCCCCTGCACATTTGCTACAGTTCCCCTTGATGTGTTGTATTATGTAAAAGAGGCGTCATCGTTGAAATGGGAGGAGGTGGCAAATGTCGTTATCATGGGGGAAGTGTTATAATGATACTATGTTACTATGTAATTATATGGAATTTTATATGTTACTATGTAATTATATGGAATTTTATATATGTGTACTGACTCAGTACACATACTGTACTGTCATGCTTGATGTGCTTGTTGGTTTAAGTGTTTTACATGTTTTTTTCTCTCACTTGGTTTACTCATTTTAAATATTTTTAGTGTTTTTGTCTGTGAGTGTTATAATTTTGTGTACAACTGACTCAATCAATTGACTGTTTATTTTATAAATTTGGATTTTAATCTCATTTTTAAGTGTTAACAAATTTGTTATAAAATTATTATGTTATGGTTAATGATTTTTTAGATATATATTGTTATGTTTCACTTTGACTGTTAACAGTAGGTAATACAAATTGTTAAATTTTAATTATCTTTGTTTTCTCTTCTAATTATAAAAGAACATAAAACGCATAAAAGAACAAATATTGTGTACGGTAGCAACATATTTTCTCATGTTTTCTCTTGTAATTATAAAAGAACAAATATTGTGTAGTTATGTATTTAATTGAATTACATATTGTACACAGTATATAAAAAGTAAATTTAATATAATTATATATAGTATATATTATACATATACAAATCACTATGCTTTATTCATTCCATTTGTTAGCTGTTTTCTACCAACAATATTGACTTTCGAATATGTACTAGGCGCTATAAAAAAGTTTACATCAAGATATTTTCCATTATAACGTTGTCAAAATTACTGTTCGATATATGTTCGTAATATATGCATTTCTCAAGCAATCTTAAGTTATTACATACCGTTGGAAAGAGGAATAATTTTTCTTTCTGGTCATTTGCGAAATGTTACCATACACTTTCGAATAAAAATGTAGTTACAGTTTACATAAACTTGCATTTTTCTTTTTACGACATATTCCAAGTTATCGTTACTTATACCCTTACAGTATTTGTATTTCTTGGCCGATCACAAATTAAATTACACTTTTGCAAAGCTGAATAAATTTTCTTTCATTCTGTACCTGACATTTTAATATGCGCCTCCGAATAACGAAGGTATCAACAATTATATAAACATGCATGTTTACGCGCCAAAGAACGAAAAAATGAATGTTTGCGTTAACCGTAACCACGTTTTTATTCGGAAGCGTACAGCCAGAAAGACAATTTATTCCTCTTTCCAACGGTATAGGATAACTTATGATCGCTTGAGAAATGCATATATTACAAACATATATCTAACAGTAATTTTGACAACGTTATCATGTATAAAATATCCCGATGTAAACTTTTTTATGGCGCCTAGTATATATATAAAATGAATGTAATTATGTACCGATTGAATGATGTTATGTATTTTTATTGAAATTATCGTTGTTGCAAAATAACCATATTTTGACATGCGTCATATTATTTGACTGACAAATATTGTGTATATAAAATATTGTGTATATAATGTTAAATTACAATCTTGTAAAGTTTTTTATTGTATGTTTAATACTGTACAAAACAATTTAATGACTGAAGTTATTATGAATTTGAATAAGTTAAGTTATTTCTAGTGCTAACTGTATAGAAAATTTCATGTGTTGTATTTTTCTACTTACTTCAGCCACATGCAAAGTATAATTTTTGTTTGTATATATATTGTCATTTCGATACATTCCAATATTATGCATGAGAGTCAGTATAAATTATACAATTTATTTCTACAAAATTCATATCACGACAAGTTTATATTTTAAGATTTTTATTATTATTGAGCAATGAGGTTAAAATATTTGTTATTGTATGTTTTCTATATATAATATACATAGGTCTGTATAAATGCTTGATGAGAAAGACTATGCATAATATTAATGTATATTTTAATGATTAAACCACTCATATCATATTTGGTTATTTACGTAAATAAAAAAATATTATATATACATTCATACAAATATAATATACTATATATTTTTATATAATGGTTATGTGTAACTTTCTTGTAAATAATATCATAATTATCTTATAATGCTATATCATTACTAAGCTCAGGTTTGAGATTATTATAATCATTGGTAACTACATCTGTAGTCATACTTCGCTAACACCACAACGCATGAGCCATGAATTACATTACGACTACATACTGGCTGCTATAAATATTCCTAATTATAATTATCTTTCAAACAATACTTCAATACATTCAGTAACATCACTGAATTTACACGAAGAAAGCTATGACTCCACTGGCAGCAGCCATCAATAAAATTAGTGAACAATTTGATCATCGACACCCACTGATGGTAATATCAGTATTGAAATCAACTTACATTAACAACACAAAATGAAATCAGTAAAACCATTTTGAAGATCCACGAATTACACTATGACTATCCATTGGCACCTGAGTCATATGGGACTTCCCATTAATATATCCAAAATTGTCTCAGTTTGTGCATATGGTATATATATAACTATATGCCTATAGCCTACATAATATCCACATTTAAGACAACATTAACATGACATCAGTAAAACCATTTAGAAGATCCACAAATTACACCATGACTATCCATTGGCACCAGAGTCATATGGGACTTCCAATTATGTTTGAGCAACAAATCATAATTTAGTCTACGTATGTTGTATAACCCTTTGAAGATATACATAGAACTAAACTGATTATCCGTAGCCTATTTAAATCAACTAAATGTCCACTTTCTCCCAAACATATATATATATCAAATCAGTTAAATTTATAAGTTACAAAACTCTTTGGAGATACAAGTTATGAGGGTAAACTTTCCATAAAGTAAATTTCCATAAAGTTCTACATAATTATGTGTAATCAAAATAATTTTCGATTGTATTTTATAATCCAAAGGTAAACGTAAGATAGCACAATTTAATATACGTATAGTGAAGTACTAATTGCTGGTTACATGATGGGTAAACATAATTATTGATAGTCATAATATATACCACTCATTGTATTATTTTTCTGTAGTATGTGGAGGTGCGTTATATTGTGGACTCATACGTCTCCCCCTCCCACGTGATTCATACATACTGCATCGTCCTGTACCATTCTGTTCCTCAGGTGACGAATATTCTCGTTGACGATCATCACTATTGCACCGGTATCCAGGATTATACTGGGAATAATCAGTAATATTGCGCTGGAATCGGGGGTAGTCTTTTGGCCTGTACTCTTGTCGTCGTACATCTTGAGAATAGTCAGTGCTATCACGTATCTGTCCACCATGTTGAGAATAGTCATACGGTTGTCTCGGTGGCGTACCAGACCTGCTATCGTCGCCACCAGGTCGTCTTTGTCTTCGAGGAGAGAGATACCCGCTATCATCGCCGGTATTTTGCTGTGGACTTCGAGGATACTCATGATAGTTGCTATCATCGCTGTTACGTCTTTGTCTTCTAAAAGAACTATACCTGCTATCATCGCCACTAATTCTCCTTTGTCTTCGAGGGTAACCATCATTGGTATCGTCACCACTAGTTTGCCTTTGTCTTCGAGGGTAACCATCATTGCTATCGTCACCACTAGTTTGCATTTGTCTTCGAGGATAACTATCATTGGTATCATCACCACTAGTTTGCCTTTGTCTTCGATGATGAGCATCGTTGATAAGATTTCCGCTATTTAGACTCTCTCCTCGAAAAGTAGTATTCATGCTATCATCGCCACTATTTCGCCTTTGTCTTCGAGTGTAACCATCCTTATTGTCATCAAATTTGTCGCCACTTATTCGTCTTCTTCGATTATAAGGATCGTTGATAAGATTTCCAGTATTTCGACTCTCTCCTCGAAAAGAACTATTCATGCTATCATCACCACTATTACGCCTTTGTCTTCGAGGGTAACAATCCTTATTGTCGTCAAATTCGTCACCACTTATTCGTCTTCTTCGAGGATAAGGAGAGTTGATAACATTACCACTGTTTCGACTGTTTCGTCGAAAAGAATTATCCATGCTATCATCAGCACTATCTCGCCTTTGTCTTTGGAAAGAAACATTCTTGGTATCATCGCTAGTTCGCCTCTGACCTTGTGTGGGGTATCCAATGCTTCCGCGTCTTTGTTGACTTTGGTCACCACTTGTATCAATTTTCTTATTAGTTAAAGAATCGAAAATTCTGGTTATAAAGTTTCGTTTGTCTGCAGGAGCCGGAATGTCCTTCCTCGTATCCATAGCTTTATATGGTGTTTTGTTTGGACGGATCTTGTAATCATTATCTGTAAAATTAGTGTATGTTGTAGGATGCATAATTGTATCTCTTCTTCGTCGCTTTACGATGCTTTTATAACGTGGTCTGGGTTCTGGTGGTTCATTAGTCCGTATAATGTGCATTTTGAGCCTTTCTTCAGGAGTTTCTTCACCTTGTCTGTCAAGAGTGTGTCTTCTCCATGCTCTCCTCTTCTGCCACGATTGACGTCGTGATCGTCCACTCCTCCTTTCAATATCACTACTACTCGGGTCTCGAGCTGAACTCGTTTCTGAAGATGAAATGATATCCCCAGGATTTCTTAGTGATATGTATCTTTGACCAGATGCCCGCCGATTGTACATCCTTGATGTCCCTGGCGAATCAGTATTAACTGGTGTTGAGTCAGGTGTTCTAGCTTCAGGAACAACCTTACCTATAACAGATGGAGTCTGGGGGAATTTCTCTTCCATATCTCTTGACTCAGGTACTGCTTTACCTACATCTTCTACATTTCCCGCTTCCACGTTTCCAGTTACTACTTCCCGTTTATCCGTTGGGGATGTAGGTTTCTGTACAGATACCTCACTTATTGAAGTATCATAATCGTCAGTAAAAGCATGTCTACTGGGGGAAGGTGTGCCTTTGTGTTGCTGTGAGGACATAGCTTTTCGATGCTGATGTCTGTGGAAAAGCGATCCAACTATTGCCACCAATCCAATGGCGCCAACACCAGCGTAGACTAGGATCTCCATTAATGACATCCCTGCATACCCTGAAACACAAATCATAAACTTAGTTGGTCAGTTGGATAGTTTTATACAAATAACACGCGTCAGCTGTATCGGTCAGCCACGTTTGTACTCTAGTTACAACGTTTACCAGAATCACAATCACTGCCATTATCCGATGTGTTTCTAGTAATGTGTTGATCTTATAGTTGTCCGATATCCCGTTGTAGATATACAATCGTATGTGTGCACGACCAAACTAAATCAAAGGCCATTATCACAGTTCATCTCTTGCAATAATCCATATAAGCTGATATACAACCGATTCACACACTTTATCAAGTTTATCTTCTAGTTATTATCACATATACGTAGTAGGTGTGTACTTCGCATTAGTATTCCCCGTAGTACAATTGCCAGTTGTAGTGATGCTACACGTATACATAATTATAGCTAGCTACGATTTCCCAAATAATTTATATAGTCTAATTAGTAATACTAAACAGCACATGAATGATATGGTTCTTGCTGTTTTCGAAACCGTAGTTTAGCCTACTACATTATAATATAACATTGTGATCATGACACTCACTTAGCTGACAATCTACACCATAATATGGATCCCTGCACAGACCATTTGGGCATTCCCCGGTTATGACGTCACAACTAAGGTCACCGATACAGTGGCATGTCTGACTGCAGTTTGGCCCAAAACGTCGCGGACTGCATGCTGTAATAAGTGTATCGACGGTGGAACGCAATCACACACAACGAATAGACTACATCAGAGTGAAGCCTACAGGTCAATGACAAAGCTATATTCCACTAATACTTAACAGCTAACAGTACCAAAAATAGATAGTTGGTTAAACATACAACAACTACAGGAAACTAAGTCTTGGTAGTCAAAAGTCGGTACCGTTCAAGCATGACTCTTGAAGTCCCGCTGACCTGATTTAATATAAGGACAACAACCCACTTTTCTTTCTAGTTGAGTGGGAACAAGAGTCGCATTTCCATAAAATTATAGCTGTAATAAATTTATTGAACCCTCACATGCTTGACATGCTTTGGGCAAAAAACATTTACAAAATGGTGCCTGTAGCCTAAAGTAATATGTACAGTAATATATACAGGTATATACAGTAAAAATACATGTTCCGGATGTAATAGAATGGCCAAACAGATTTTAAAAACCGAATGAGCTAGAATGCTATGCACAACATTAAATATCGATTAAAAGCTAAGGGTTTAGCGTAGTATTAAAAATATTTTACAATATTTAAAAGATTTCATAAACTTATTTTGCATCCCAAATTAAAAACATACGTATGTACAATATTCCGTAAAAAATTAGTGTACTACAGTATAGTACAAATAAATATACATTAGTATTAAATGGGTTAAAATCGACGACTAAATAAAATAACTGTGACAGAACCTGTATCGTTGATATTGTTAAAAGTAGGCTACGCGTAATTTTAAAATACATATCGTGTTTAAAAATGCAAAAAATAAATAAAAATATTGATTTTAAAATACAGTAGTGTGAATACAATTAATATTGTACATTATATACATATATTAAAATACAGTAGTTGTGAATACAATTAATATTTTACATAGTATACATTATAATAAAATATTTACGAGTATCAATAATACTAATAATAATAATGACAATACGGCGGTAAAACGAAACAACTTTACAATTCCATTTATCATGCAAGATATACTGTGTGTTATCATTTCATTGTAGACATAATTTGGCAATATGTATCTGAATTTGTTATCTAAACAAACAGTAAATCCATCAGACATGGTCCATAGATCCGAAGTGTAACCGGGTTTCTCTAGTCCTACGTGGATGACGGAAGCTGAGCCTGAAAATACATCCACTTAACATGTCACAAATCTGTCGCAGGTTACTTTCTGACTCGTACGAGGTGGACTCATGAAACAAAGTCTGCTCAGTTTTAATTTCTTGGTAAAAATCGATGACATAGGCAGTGATTGAATCAATGGATGCCACTGTCTAGAATCGGCATTGGCATATCTGTGCTTTAGAATGTTCGGCCACTATGACCCTTGGCATTAGCATTATTTTTTAATCCAGCTGTAGAAGTGGAGAATATTCTCCCTGGATGGAGTAGGTATTGGTTGGGGACTGGGGAGTAAGGCTCTGTAATATTGCAATATTGTCACATATTGTAAACCGACAGTTGACGGATCCTAAAGTGTGCTTTAGAAATGTAATTGAACGAACCAACTGATAACTAATTGACATAACCATATCGTTTAAGCCAAATTTTATGCAACATGCATAGAGTGGCGAGGATACTAATCTATTGACAATCTTAGTAATTTGTAAAATAAATACCCCACAGCATGGCAAGATCATGGACCAAGTGATGATAATTAAAGACCACCACGGGCCTTATGAATAACTGAACCCCCTCCACCCGGTAACTGAGATTTCTGTGATGTGTACAATATTCCAAATTGCCGATAACAACAAGTGAGAATATTATATTTTCTTACATATTTATTTGATTATTTGATTTTAATATTTTTTTACTTAACATAATTGAGGGATTTGACGCAGATTCAAAACATAGGCTATTTTTTTAAGGTGGATAAAAATAAATTGAAGAATATTTGTGTTTATAATTGTAGGCCCTACAATTTTATGAGTATTTTTTTTATACATTTGAGCACTACGCAGAAGAAATTTCTAGTTGATCCATCGTAATGTCGATTATTTTGACGGTGACTAAACTCTCAAAAAATTTTGCGCGTTGAATTATTATTAGAATTTAATTGTAATACAGTATAATAATAATTTAATAGTTGAATGGTAATATATTATTTAGTGTAGGCCTAATTATATATAAATATATTATAAATAGTATATTAAGGGTTACTAAATAAATCAAATTTGCAGTACATGAAGCATAAATCCTCCCTATCGGTCATTTAATATATTATGCATCTACAAAAAATATGATAAGTTCCGTACCGAGTTTCCAAGTTTATATGTCACTCACTGTTATGTTGTGTAATGTCGTTCACTGTCCAGTATGAAATTTTACAATGTCACATATTAATGTCCAAATTGAAAATGATATTTTTCTACTTGTCTGATGTTTGATCTGTACATGATATGATATTATACACATGAGATGATAAAAAACACCCTTTATTACCGTATATTACAGTGCTTATAAAATAGGTCAATGGTTTCGTGCATGTATGGCTGGGATTTCCCCCAACTTTCACAGCATCGTTTCAAAAGTCGTTACAAAATTTGTACTCTTTGTCGCCAAAACCACCTAACATGACCAGCTATATTCAATTTACGATCGTTATTGCACGATCGTTATGTAATGGCAGCCTCGTTTGAGTCTGTTACATTGCGTTGCTGTTACATACAAACATATTCCAGAACCCATGTTTGTACCCATACCGGTTCCCTTTAAGTGGGCATCATGGATATAATATGCGATAAAAGCCCTGATAATGACTTGTAATTTTTTTGTCTAAAATGAAGGGTTTTTTTTTAATCTCATGAGTACAATTTAGTTGTATTGTTTTGTTATTATTACTGATTTATTAATTTATTAATACTGTAGATTACATGTGACTAATTTCAGAGGTTGAAACATTTAAATAATATTAAATCAATAGCCTAGCATATTTATTAATTGTTATGCTCAACAGTATGCTTACGAATATGCAATGTAATTTTATGTACAATGTATTTATATTAAGATTACATTAATTTTTTATTGATATCAATTTTGTACATAACCGTTTTGGTAATTTATAAATAATTTTTTTAATTATTATTTGTTATGTTGTACATATTACTTTTTTTCTTACATAACATATTATTTAACAAAAATGATACTTGATATCAGATATTATTAAACTGATTGGATTTTCGTTGTATATGATAGGTAATTTTGTGTGGTAATTGTTAAATGAATGTAAAAATGTTCCTCTTCACCATTCCAAATTATTACTGTTACTGTATTTCAATATTATTATTTTTGTTTATGCTAACATTTTCGAAGTATTTGATTGTAAACACAAAACGCAATAATTCACAAACAATTTGTGGTTCCATGGATAAATGATCCATGGCTCCTACCACTAATCTCTACCTTCACTTATTTCTGCTGTAATATTTTTTTATATCAACGAATGTATGGTATTATTATGTCAATAAATATTTATTAGAGTACACAAAATTACACGAAATATGAACCTATACAGGAACTTTGGTAACTTCTGCAACAGTTACAGTTGTCCACTGACCAGTGATTCCCTCAGCTACAACAGTTGACCACTGACCCTTGACCAGTTATCTCATCAGCAGCAACATTTGACCACTGGCCAGTTTTCCGCTGACCAGTTATCCGCTGACCAGTTATCCGCTGACCAGTTATCCGCTGACCAGTTATCCGCTGACCAGTTTTCTGCTGACCAGTTATCCGCTGACCAGTTATCCGCTGACCAGTTATCTGATGACCAGTTATCCGCTGTCCAGTTATCTACTGACCAGTTATCTGCTGACCAGTTATCTGCTGACCAGTTATCTGCTGACCAGTTATCCGCTGACCAGTTATCTGCTAACCAGTTATCTGCTGACCAGTTATCTGCTGACCAGTTATCTGCTGACCAGTTATCTGCTGACCAGTTATCCGCTGACCAGTTATCCACTGACCAGTTATCCGCTGAACAAAACGATGTGAATCCTGGTCACATTATTTCTTCTGTGAATCATTGTGTTTTCTGTGTGCGTTTGTGCTTGTGTGTTCAATAACATTAACATAGTAGAGGTAGACTGATGTTTACTACATCCGGTGTAAAATATTTATACATATTATATAAAATATGTAAGAAAATCTAGATTCATCCACAGTCATAGCCTACAAATTGTCGTGATGTAAAACCATTTTATATCGAGGCCTATATACTGTATGTTTTCAAGATTACTCACAAATGTGTAGTCTTACTATTTCAAGTAGGCTATCGTTCATTGACTACTCTTCAAGACTGTGCCTTGTGTTACCTATGCATGATGAAAGAAAAGTACATACACAAAATTAAGAAGAGCTTTCATCTCCAACAACAGAGCAAAGCCTAGGCCTACTATTGAATGAATTGTCTCTTGTACAATAGCATTATCAGTATTTACGGGTTTGTTTGCTTTTGATCACCTTAATATTATTTGAGTAAATTAAATTATTTTTATATTCATTAATTTTCTGTTTTGTGTTCCCTTGTACGACTAATGTATATTAAAGGTATATACGCTACGGTTGCGCTAAAAAATATCTAATTGTGTAGTTGAGTTCCGTCGTCTTGGAAAGTGCCCGTCAAATTGACCAAAATCGTGTATCCGGCACTGACGTTCATGCATGGTATATATGCCTACGTACGTATTTCACCGACATTAACACAATTCTGTTAAGAAACAGGCGATCATGATGAATTTACTTTTGCTTTTAGTGTATCATACAGTTTGCTGGCAGTTGTATAGGCCT
>WNLI01207951.1:0-12803 GCA_025802215.1 Wirenia argentea | reverse complement strand
AGATTCCTGCATGGCAACATGGACAGATTCTGAAAGTGCGGTATATAAATGCACACATTTATTTTATTTTATTTATTCATACTATGATATCAATTAAACACCGACCTTTATAGACTGTATGAGGCGAGCGACCTCGACCTTTGTCTTGCCCTTGCAGGTTTGACCATTGACCCCAACGATCTCATCACCAGAGGCGAGAGTGGCATCCTTGGCGGCCGGGGTGTTGTCGAAAATCTGTACGATGTAGAGGCACGGACAGAGAGGCGCGCCACCACCGATGCTTATACCGATGAGGTTCTGGGTGTCTTTTTCTAGAGTGATGCTCCCTGACGACACTGTCATACCCCTGAAAAAGTTAAAACACATTAAATGTCGAAGATCTGGACGATGTAGAGGCACGGACAGAGAGGCGTGCCACCACCGATTCCTATACCGATTAGGTTCTGGGTGTCCTTTTCTAGTGTGTTGCTTCCTGATGACACTGTCATGCCCCTGAAAATACATGAAATGTCAAATATCTAGATGATTGTAAGAGTTTGTATAGTCCCATCGATTCTTATACTGATCATATTTGTCTGTGTTACACACTCTGATAACGGTCACACTTTCACAGACCCTTCATACAGTACAATGTCAAAGATCTGTACAATGTAGAGGCACGGGCAGAGAGTCGCGCCGCAACTGATGCTTATACCGATGAGATTCTGAGTGTCTTTTTCTAGAGTGATGCTCCCTGACGACACTGTCATGGCCCTGAAAAAGTTAAAACACATGAAATGTCGAAGATCTGGACGATGTAGAGGCACTGACAGAGATGCGTGCCACCACCGATTCTTATACCGATTAGGTTCTGGGTGTCCTTTTCTAGTGTGATGCTTCCTGATGACACGGTCATGCCCCTGTGTAAAAAATATGGTTTAACTCTTTCCTGTACAATGACGCCATAATCGCCATTAGACAGCCTAAGCCAGATTGCTATAACAAGCGATGACAATGAATATCACAATAAAGATGGGGAAGCGATTCTATGGGATCTATTCTATGGTTCCTGATTGGGCATCTAGGCAGGCCATGGTCATCTGCTGGATGATTGTGATGCTGCCCTGGTGAATGAAGACACAGTAATACTTCTGTATAAGAAAATATGTCATTGTGAAATTTTCATACATCTTAATATGTTGATATAGATATGTAGGCTACAGAAGTCTGTCGCCATTGTCAGTGTCTTTTATACATACTTCTGAAAGTAGGATTGATTTTTGATTACCATAATGTATAGATAACTTCACTATCAATCACCTATAAACTCACATGAGGTCCTCACAGTTGAACCTCTGAATGCCCAGCGTGGGCGGTGGACCCGGTGGTCTCTTATTATCCTCCTCATCAGATGCAACAATGTGGTATGAGTACTCGCTAAAGTCCTTCTTGTTCATTTTGCTCATAGTACTGTACAGGTAATGCTACCAAATAAATTTTGATGATATCTACAGCCGAGTCTTGAAAATGTATTAACATTAATAAAGTAAACTTCTTAAAGTATTCATTACTTATAACATCACACTATAGGCTACATATTATAATTTACTACAAATCTATACAAAAACAATACATTATCCAAACTACCAAAATGAACAATATAACAAAATTATTAATATTAATACTGTATGTCACTTGTTATACAATGTACACGTATTAGTGAATTACTGTATAATTGTAGTGTCGTTCACAGGCCACAGCTATTCAAATACAATATGCACTAATTACAGCCTATCTAACATGGAAAAAAGATCAATAATTGCAGCATTTAAATGTGAATGTGCTAAAATTTATAGCTAAAAGCACAGCGGCGTGAAAAGTAATAATACAATACTGTATATGAGTATGACTAATGTACATGTATGATACATCCCATAAAATAGCCGACATGATGGCGTATTATGTTAAAATAATAATAAAATGTATATCGATTTAATATTTAATTAAAATATAAAAATATGGATGGCGCTGTGTAACGTCATTATTTATTCGCATAAAATATTGTAAAATCAATATTATATTTTGAACTATTTTACATATATTGTATGCCTATTGGGGTAAAATTAAGAGACATTGATGCACAATTATAATGTCTGTTAGGTCACTGATATCTTACTTATATATGTATAGCAAAATAACAATGCTCATTACTAATACTGAATTAGAGTTATTATAATTTTTTTAATGAATTTGTTCTTGAAGCATCTTGTCTATCTAAAATTCTAAATTGCACTACAAGCAGTTGCCCAAGAGCAAACAAGTGGTTAAGACACATATAATTATCACTATTCAACATAGCCTCAAATGACTCATCCACGATCCACTCGAAGAACTCCAAGAAAGGATAGCCTAATGTATCCTACAAAATCTAGAGAAGGAACACTTTCAGAATGTGTCCATGTTGCCATGCTGTGCAGGAATCTCGTAAATGACAAATGGAAAGCCCGAGAAAAAAATCCTGAGCAATCTCTCTACTGTATATGGTGTACAATATACATGTATACTCTCTATTGTAAAATAGTGTACAATATACAGTACATGTATACATTATTTATTTTGTACAGTTTATGTATAGTTTATGTAACATAATTATGTTAAATTGTACACTTTATATAGTATACATTAGGTATATTAAGTTAAACATTAATCTTGTAAAGAAAACTACATTATTGAATACAGTATAACAAATTTATAAAACAGAGGATGTACGCGATACATTTGAATTCTACAATCTACATACAAAGTAACATTACCCAGTTACACACATTACACCTTACAGTACTACAGCAATATGACAATGTACAGCACAGGTCTGCATAAAATAAAACTGACTATAAATTATGACGATTGAAGCCGAACTGTTTCAAATGCGACTGCAATATGTTACACTGTGAGATAATGAGCAACACTAATTCAACATGCAATTTTCTAGCATTTTATGAGTAGTTAATTAATTCACCTTTGTATAATGTATAATGTATATTATATGCACATGTATACATGTAGTAATACAGGCTTCATGACAGTGACACGCCTGTAACACCATTAAATGTATAATAATCAAAATATTAGACATAATATCCATAAATTAATCAATCAATTTAAAATATCGCATATAACTACTTTAAATTAAATCAGGCATATCATTAGCATCTAAATTTTGTCAAATCTGTAGCCAAACCTTTTGTCAATTTGAGGAGTTTTGTAATTTTTAGACATATTTTCGTTGCCAAAGTCAATATATATTAATGAATTCTCATTAAACGAGAAACGTTAGCCACAGTATAGAGTTAGTGGTAGCATTTGCCAGACTATAAAAGAACATAATATACATATAATAAAAATTGTAAGTTTGAAAAAGTTAATTCTAATTTTAAGAGAAAATGTTACTTTATTATTACTCTACAGTACTGTTACAATATTGCTATATTCAATAAATATAGCAGTGATAGCACACGGCATAAGTTAACAAATCATAAATATAATTAAAATAAATATATATTGAAATTGCTGTTGTATGCATTCCCCGGACATGCATGAATAATTCCTCCAAGTAATAACAAATCAAAATCATACAGCAAAATACAACATTGTATGAACTATAAACGAATTTAACCTAAGCCTAAGGACAAAATGTGAAAATTAGAACGATGTACGATTGTACCAGTATCTATTACAATACATGGTAGAAAGGTTGTGGACACCGGTAACATGATCACCTGAAAAAAATATCGTGAGTCACTCCATGACTGTGATATTACCGCTAAAATCTGGTTATAATTATTTATACATAGATACTGTATGGTCCCTAAAACACATGCATGTCCCACTCCTGGCCATCATGCAGCAACACATAATGCCAGAGTGGATCGACAGTGTAGTCTGGGCCATTATACCTGATCCGCGGTACATGGAGAACACCAAGATGGAAATAATATAGGAGATGGATCATGGAACGTGGTGAAGGAAATTGATCTAGACTAGGAGAAAGGAATACTTTGGGTAGGAAAGATTTATTCTCTCCCCACAGTCCACACGCCTACACTGTACATAGACTCATATGGAATGGATCGTAACTCATTGTCCAAGGACCACACCGCTACATATACACAGCCTACAGCCCTACACTGTACGGTTCATTTCTGGTGCCGAAACGAAATTTTATGTGTCGCCATTTTAAAATAGTGAATGGTAAATTCTCTGTTATTTAAACTGGGCTAAAGAGAATCTACCGCTATATGTGTGCAAAGCATGTGTAATCTGCATATGACATATTATATTACTTAATTAGGCCATACTTTTTAGCAATAGAGGTCAAAATTTAGCGTAACAGAGCACTTTTGATGCCAAAATAATCAGAAAAATATAAAAAATAAAAAAATGTTACCGTTCTACAGGGTGAGCTCTATTTCTGACGATTTTTTGAAGATGTTAAAAGATGTTCCTATTCAATAGTATAAGTAGGCCTACATGGCCACTTTGTCACTCCGAAAATAATACAATGAGAAACCAACAAGGAAGCATGACGTCTTTTTATGTTAAGTGATTTCGGGTATGAATGAAGAACCAGAGTGTTATCAAGCGCAATGGAATTAAATGAGCGCTTAACCAAAAGTCTAACCAAAAAAGACGTCATGTTTCCTTGGTTGGTTTCTTCATCGTATTATTTTCAGGCGACAAAATGGCCATGTACTATTGAATAGTAAAAATCGGCATAAAAGAGTTCACCCTCTAGAACGGTAAATTCATATTATTCTCATTTTAATTTTCATTTTCATATTTTTATGATTATTTTGGCATCAAAAGTGCGCTGTTACGCTAAATTTTGACAAACTCTATTGCTAAAAAGTATAGCCTACAACTGGTATGTAAAGTATGACCCAAATGCACCATTTGTCCTACTGATAATACTAGGGCGATTAAAAACCGAACATCAATAATCTATTTTTATAGTGTCTACTAGTAAATGCATGACTTTTTTTGTGATCAAGTAGTACTTATATGATCATATTACCCATAAGAGGGATAATCTACTTGTGGCCAGTTTCATAAAGCGGCTAGTGCCAAAAATGTTCAGTAAAAATGGTATATGATTAGAGGTAGCAACATAAAATAGTTAGAAGAGTGCCTGAGAAACAGCTAATACACAATATACATGATTGATGAAAAAAAAAATACAAACAAAGAACGTGAAAAATTTTCAATGATTGATTGATCGATCAATATATACCCTAAAATAAAAAGGTGGATGGATGGGTAGATAGGCCTATATAGGTGAAACAGTCCCTTACTACATGCATGCTAATGTGTGCCACAAAATTTTGTCAGTTACCAGAACCATCCTTCACTGGAGTCAGTTATTGATGCTTGTTGCTAGATCTATCACAACTCAATCATCCACCACTTGGATTTGTGTAACTGGAGGAAAGTGTCGACCATGAGTGGAAATGTTGTAGTAGAAATCGTTAGGGAAATGGAAGATCTCGCCAACTACTAGATGTCGATTGGCTGCAGGGTGTGATGTCATCATATCTGACCAACTTATGTCGGAGAGAACTAGGTCAGCGGTGGAGAAGGGATCCATGTTATCTGGGTACAGTTCATCGCCTGAAGGAAGACATGGCCCAGTAAATATACATGATTCCATCTTATATGTAAAGTTCCTAGATATAATAATCATCATTGACCTGTTTAACTGTCAAAGATGTATTGATATGTCGAAAACATATGATATATGACGCTGCTGGCAGTCAACTTGAGTCAAGGTCACGGTCTTGGGAATATGGCCCACCAAGGTGCCGATGGTGTTACCCTCTTCACAGAATTGACTCCACAGTGCCCAAGAGTTACATCTATTTCATCCGAGTCCAATTCCAATCCAGGAGCCACCCGGGTGGACATTCCTCATCCGTAATGTCCTAGCCACCAAAGTCAAGCCCAGAGTGTGTGGAACACCCCCTGTTCCAACTTCCAACATGATGCAGTCAATAGGCCTTTTCATAGTTTCCAAAACTAGTATCAAAATTGGTACCAAAAATTTCGTGATTTTGTTTAGGTATACCAAAAATTAATCGGGCCCCGGGAATCACAATATGATTTCGCATTTATATCGTTGATTTAGAGGTCATTCTCTGGATCACTTGATGTTTATTCGACGGGTCACTTGACTGTTAAGTTGTCAATAGCCTACCAAGCCGACCGATTCTATATGGTACCGCGATCTGTCCAATGAAAAACATGGGTATCTTTGTGTAGTAGCCTAATCGTACGTTGGAAACACTGAAAAGGCCTAAATTGATACGCCATAACCATCACAAGACACAACAGCTTTGGGACCTATCAAGCTTATATAGCACGTGGATTGTAACCGGCTATGAACCAGCACACTCGTGAATAAAGAATCAGCAGGAAATAGCCTACGAGTTAGCAGCAATCCAGTACTCCCGAGTAGCGAAATCTGTCCTCACTCAAGAGGATTGACAGAATAACGTCCTAATTGGCATCGTGAAGTCTGGATGATCAAGCTTTATGAACTCCTGACCAATGTGCTTAGGTGAAGATGTACTATTGATGTAGGTGGGTATAGCTCAGTCTCCTTCCAGAAGTTGTGGGTTCAAATACCGGCAGCGCTGATGTAACGGCTTGTCGGTTCATTTGACAAACTGAGTTAATCTTAAGATAACTTAATGATTTCTGAAAGACAAATGTGGCCTGCTTGATGAGGCATAAAATA
The DNA here is from genome assembly GCA_025802215.1 of Wirenia argentea. NCBI lineage: Eukaryota > Metazoa > Mollusca > Solenogastres > Pholidoskepia > Gymnomeniidae > Wirenia > Wirenia argentea. Next base: position 6,031 of record WNLI01207951.1, on the reverse strand, counting down.
TCTCCCTAGCTCGCATTAACTTCTGTATAAGGATAATGGCATTATTGGTAATAAAGGGTACGACTGTATGGTTTACTATTTTGAACTAACCAGGAAAGATTACAGCGAATCCATCTTCATGCAGTGAAAAATGCATTAAATACCGTTGAACCCTGAACTTTGACCTTTCGCATGTGGCCTTCGCCAATAGGTCAAACGATGGATGGGCCATGATACGCAAGTTTTCATAAATCTGTGGCATCGGCATGTGTCGACTGTTAATGTTGTTGGTATTCTTGGTGACGGCGTCATATGGGCTCAGCAACTGAAATTTTGGGAGTATTTTTAATCATTTGTTGTGTTTGTTGCATTTCAACTCTCACTTTGAGATCATATAGCAATACGGCAAGGTTTTGACTTTTGGGTTACTTCAGGTACAGATAATCATATTCTAGTCAACTACATTGTGCAGATGAACCCAAATTGCCATCACAATTACGTACTATGAATGTACACTCAACTGATGATTGTATTTTTGTCACGTTTCACTGATTTGACTAGTTTGTGATGCCAGTTATCCAGTACGTCACACTAGAGCTGAAAGTTAGTTGGTACATGGTATGGAAACTGGATCAAGAAAACCACTGAACATGGGCAGGATTTTTTCTTACGTCTTACTACGATTGTCTTGGTTAACAGCCAGCTTAATTCCTATACGAAAGCTACTCAGATTTTGCGACGGAACTTGTTGTGGTAAGTCAGACAGGAAAAACATCAGTAAAAAATAGCCGACAGCCTGACATGCAGGCGCGAAGCGTCTAAGGGCCTTTTCATGGTTGAATGGTGATGTCACAGAATGGATGACAGTAGTTAATTTTGTTAGTTGTAACTTCAGAATTCATTTGATTTCAGTTGATAGTTGTCTTCGCAAATATCAGTCACTACCCCGGTATATTGTGGCACACCGACTTGTATTGCGCAGAATACGCAGTTGTACACCGATACTGCACAACGACTCAATTTATAAACAGCTTTATTCAATAATAAAAAATAAAATAATATAATAATATATCACCTCAGTTTTGACTGCTTCCACCCTATCCTCTTCATGCATCAGTCGCTGAGTGTCCTCAGTGAAGCACATATAGAACATGGTGTCATATCGCCGCCGCCCTTTCTTTCTCGCCTGATAGTCTTTGACACTTTGGTAGACTGGTGTCAGCCAGTTACCCCACTCATATAATGACCAAACATCCGGTAGAATGTTACATTTCGTGCAAAATTCTATAAACAACGTAGGATTGTCCGAAATTCTTCTTCGCCATTTATTTAATTCACTGGGTGGTATATCGAATACTGATGCGTGGTTAACTTTGTATTGTGTAAAATTGTCAGCTGCCCGACGAGTTTCGTCGAATGTCTTTGCAATTAAAATACCAGATTCTTCGAAAGTCTCTCGAATCGCGTTTATTCTTAAAGCAACGTCCGGCGTGATATCGCTAAACTCTGATGGTCGTGTTCGTGTTAACATGGGAGGTGGCGTACTCTGACAATGTTTGTGAGCTTCGTTTATTGTATCGTTAACATTACAAGACGCTTTCTTAAAAAGTTCAATCCATTCGGAAGAAAAGTCCGCATCTTCGCCTATTCCGCCAGGATACACAAATAAACTGGGCATAAATGTACTTTTTCCGCTTCGTTCAATGTAGAGGAAGTCATAATCAAAATCTGATGGTCTCAGTATGATATCAGATTTGACAAGTTCACCGGATGGCGTTTCCACAGTTTTTGTGCCTCTAAAATGTGGCTTTAGTTGATTGACTTTAGAATTGACAGCAGCTTTTGATCTTCTTGCACAAACCATAAGAGTCGCTGCCTCCATCCAGTGTTTTAATATACACGCCATTCGGTTAATTCAAAGGTGACATTCATAAAATTATATTGTAGGCCTAGTTTAGTGTACTGGCCTATTTATCTTGCACGCTAGTTAGGGGAGACTCTAAAGTATCATAAATTACTATTTCACGAGCCAAATTGAATTTTTTGGTTCAAAATTGGTTAGCCTAAGATTATTGAATTATCATCTAAATTTACAAATTTCCAAAACACAAATTTCCAAAACACCGCTAAGTGAATAGGTCTATATTGTTTAGGATAGTTATGTGGTAATTGTTTTCTGTGTTGTGTTTACTGTGTATATTATTATATTTTGTTGAAGAAATACACAACGGCATGCATGGCTGCTTTTTCATTTATTTTATTTGTTCAACAAAATATACACCCAAGATCTATATATACAGCAATGGCATGCATGACTGCTTTTTATTCATTCATTTATTGTAATTCGTGAGAGGTGGCTATTGTGTTATAAGCAGTGCCGGCGTTATGGCGGTGGGGGTGGGTTTGTGTAACCCCCCGGCCCTCCTCTTAGAAATTTGTTCGCACTATTTTGTTTTGTATGTATGTATGTGCGCACAAACTTGGTAACATGCACATATCTCAAATATACTCTAATAGCCTTTGAAAAGCACAAAATACCCAAATTTTTCAAATATCTGGAGGTAGCCTCCTGTTTTCAACCTCATTTCATATAGGAAAAAAGTGTGCACATTGCACAGCTGCGCATCCCCTAAACCAAAATCTTAGCCGCTCATGGTTATAAGAATTTATGTTTTATTGTTTACGTGATAGACAGTTTCCAGACATATTTTTCCAGACATATTTCCACATGGCATTCCTACGTAAACCAAATAAAAATATTATGTTACCGAAAATACAGTTATAATGTGTTATTGGTGTATTATATACAATTACAAACAAAGCTATAAGGGATGTAGCACATAGTTCTTTGGTTACGTTCATGATTCGGTGGTTATTATATTGATAATTATGTGGATTTATAATTTATACCCATTGTTTACATTTTGGAAAGATGCAAGTCACAACTCAAAATGCTAGAAGTTGACAGTTATCACAACTAAGATCCATAATGTTGTTCACCACTTGATGCATGTTAGTGATATTACATTTGTTACCAGTTATCACAACTCATTATCACAACTCAAAACCATTCTACACGTCTTGGATTTGAGTGATTGGTGCGAGTTATGTTTGCACGTTACCACTGTTCGTTATTACAACTCCGTTACTACTTGGATTTGTGTGGCCAGTTATGTAATATGTATGCACATTACCAGTTACCTAAATATTACAGTTCTTAGAACCATCCTTTACCACTTGGATTTGAGTGACTGGAGTCTGGATACAAATTGCGGATTGTTTCCAGTTATCACAACTAAGAACCATCATCCACCACTTCAATTTGAGTAACAGGAGGCAAGTGTCGGCCGTGAGTTGAAATGTTGTAATAGAAATCACCGAGGAAATGGAAGATATCACCGAGTATGAGGTGGCGATTGGCTGCAGGGTGTGATGTCATCAACTCTGACCTACTTATGTCGGAGTGAATTAGGTCAGCGTCGGTGGAGGGATCAGGATTATCTGGGTACAGCTCGTCGCCTGAAGGCAGGTAGGGTATAATGTGACATAGGCCTACTGTATTTAAATTTTAAAGGTCCGTTCAACTTACGCATTAGTAATACACAACCCGATCAGATATCGACGGCGGAATAGCTCAGTCGGTTAAGGATTAGGACATCCATTCATTAGGGATCCAGGGTATGGGTTCAAATCTCGGACTGAGATGATTCAGATTGGGTTTATAACGGACTAACTGGTTTTTCCGGTGTTCCCTGGGTAAGAACACAATGTCGAGTCCCAATCGTGACTGTTCAGCGTTTGTTGGTGATCTGTGGGTGAGAACACATTTCCATAGCCTCGGTTTACCAAGCCTGTACAATAGGTACCGATTGTATATTCGCCTTCACAGGTGGATGTATAGGTGGGTGGAGTGGACGTAACAGTTTTCCGATAGTCTTCCCATCAATGAATCTTGATACGAATCATACGACCCAGTAGAGTAATGATGGCGGCTCAGTAAGAATCTGTAACAATAACAGGTTTGTTGAGCAATCCTGTAAAATTGGTATCAATCATGATAATACTGTAGTAAAGTAGGCTTTATGATAGATTCCTGGTCATTTCCGTATAGGTGGACATGAATAAAAAAATTTCATAATCATGTAGGCTCACACTTCAAAGCGCTGAATGTTAATCAGATCGTACACTGAATCATATCTGATGAGGCACAAATGTGACATGTGAGGTAAAAAACCTCTCCCTTTACCTTGCATTTAGGTGATTGACTAGTAGAATATCGTTGACTGTACACTTTGCTATGTACAAGTATTGAACAAACCAGGGAAAAGAAGGACGAAATCATCCCCATGCACAGAGAGAATTGGCAAACAGCGTTCAACCCTGAACTTTGACCTTTCGCATGTGACCTTGGCTAAGAGGTCAAATGATGGATGTGCCACGATGCGAGAGTTTTCATAAATTTGTGGTGTCGGAAAATGTTGCTTGTTGTTTGAGTACTTGGTGACAACATCAAATGGGCTCAGTAACTGAAACAGTATAATTTCAATGGGTTGAATATGTTCGCTGAGTTGATAACTCAATCGTTCGACTTTTTCATTTGGGATCGAGGGTGTTGGGTTGAAATCACTTAATTCAGGGCGCAAAATGTATGGCGGCACAAGGCATTTTGCCGCGCATGCCCCTACCTTTGCATTGCTGCCCTCCAAAATGACCTAATATGGAAGGCAAGTTTTGCAGGTATGCCCTTCCCTGATCATGAACGTCAAAAACGTCTAAATAATTAGTTTGCAAAATGTTGATGTTAAATCAAGTCGAAACTGATAAGATCACCAGCATACTTACGATAGATCGCTTCAGAATTTGCCTTTATGCCCAAGTGACTTGCATGCATGTCCTCTAGAATGTCATAAAGTGAAAGGCAAGTATGCCGGTGTGCCCCTCAATTTCATTTTGCAGCCTGGCATTGAGCTTGAAATACACAGTATCACATGATTCACATCTCACTTTACTGTACATTACAACTGTTCAATGTTGATGAATATTATCCAAATTATTTTTATCTGCATACAATGTATACTGTATTAAATTGTATACTACAATTTGTATTGATAATAAATTTATACAAAAACCATGAATATTTCATGTTAGAGGAGAGACATTAGCAAATGGTCGGGAGTAAGACACTAATAGCACCTTCCATGTAGCGCAGTCACGATCACGTAATGTAAACCGACATTTGACGGATACGTACATTCATAATGCAGTGTTGAAATGTGCCACTTTGGCATTGTGCTTTTACCACTTAGCTTCATCTCTCTGTCACAATAATGGTCCATGACACAAATATATACTAGGCATCATAAAAAACCTTAAATCGGGATTTTTGTCAATTATTAACGTTGTCAAAATTACTGTTAGATATATGCTCGTAATATCTGCATTTCTCAAGCGATCATAAGTTATGTTATACCGTAAAATTTTCTTTCTGACTATATGCGAAATTCTTACATACGCTTTCAAATAAAAATGTGGTTACCGTTTACGCAAACCTTGATTTTTTTGTTCTTTGGCACATACAAATGCATGTTTGTGTAAATGTTGATATCTTTGTTATTCGAATGCGAATATTTGAATTTCAGGTACAGAATGAAAGAATATTTATTTAGCCCGGCTAAGAAATACAGATACTGTAAGTGTAAGCCGTAAGGGTATAAACAACGGTAACGTGGAATATGTCGCTAAACAAAAAATGCAAGTTTATGTAAACGGTAACCACTTTTTTTATTCAGAATCGCATGGTAGAATTTCACAGATGGCCAGAATGACAAATTATTCCTCTTTCCAACGGTATGCAATAACTTTATATGATCGCTCGAGAAATGCAGATATGAGCATATATTTAACAGTAATTTTGACGTTATAATGGAAAATATATCGATGTAACGTTTTTTATGACGCTTAGTATTATATGATTTTGTGTCAAATTTGCAGGACACGACCCACACCCGTGATACCGAGTTCACGCCTCGTCTACATCAATAACAGTCCATAC
>WNLI01207840.1:0-12803 GCA_025802215.1 Wirenia argentea | reverse complement strand
CGATGACTTCGTCAATCACCATGACTAAATCTACCATACTGCAGGTATACAAGCAGTGTGGCACTGATAATAGACATCTGTGGACTTCAAGAAGGTCAATGTTGAAAAATAAAACTCAAATGTTCGCATTCCTCGAGGGCATCTTGGAGAGCCTACGAACTTTTCAAGTGACCCTCGTACTATACTATATACGGTATAATATTGAAATTGTACTAATTTTCATCTACAATGAAGATCCATGTTAATTTACAGTGTATTGAACGTTTTACACCCCCACAAAATATGAGTGTTATTTTTTGCGTCCCAAAATTAACATCAGATGCAAATTGTGTGTGATAAAGGGTAATAGCGCTGTGTGTGTACGATGTTATTCAGGACCAATATCCACCAACATCTCGTAATATGTGTATTGTCCATGGTCGTCGTGAAAGCGTGTTCTGACCGCATTCTGACTCATCAGCGTGTGCTTAAAGTTAATGCGTGGACTGACAACCATTACAGTCCCTTGTGGGTGATACATATCAATACAACAAGAGTTTGTAGAATTGGAGCTATTTGTCAATTACTGTATAATGGCTTAGGAAATTACGATTATAAATCAAGGTCTTGTGTATACATATATGAGTCAGTAGGGTCCAGGGTATCACCATACAACTGTTTACCTCATTACAGTACTATAACATTATAATAATGACTTTTACCAACTAAGGTCGATTCACTCGATTGATTTATGAAGTTAAAGTTACCAAATTAACCACTGTAGTCCGTTTTGCATATTTTCACTGGATGATGCACATGTTTATAAATATTCTGACTAGTCGCAATGCATGTAAACAAATGACATTTCCAAATTTGGTTGTACACCCAGTGGTACTTACGTAATCTATTACCATCATTCTAATGTAGTTATTTTTAACACAACCATTTAACTTTCTATTTGTGACGTTTCATCCACTACCAGTGGATTTCGCCAGGTTACTGACGATCGCCGGTGACCGCCATCTTACTGTGTACGCTCAACCTGAACCTTATTTTTCAATGTACAATGTACCCCCAATTCCAACCTTGTCTTTAGTTAAACATCATTAAATACCAAATCCGATATGATGCCATTCAGTATCACACCCTCACAAAGTTCCTCATACACCAACATAATAGTACATCCATATGATGTCTGAATGGACAATTGATTCCATCTCATATTCCCCCCGGTGTGCGGTATTATCGCCGCAGGTAAGTTCGCCGTAGGTATGTTCGCCATAGGTAACATCGCCGCAGGTAATTTCGCCGCAGGTAAAGTGACCAGGTGGGTAATTTCGCCGCGGGTAATTTCGCCGTACTTAAATTCGCTATTAATGTGCATCTATCCCTTCATAAAATATAGTACAGTAAACATATTTAGTCGATTTGATTGACCAATTAGATCAATTTGATCGTTTTGATCATTTTAATTAATTTGATCGTTTTTGGCGATTTAATCTATTTGATTGACTCGATCGGTTTGATCGATTCAGACATTTTGATCGGTTAGCTCGATTTTATTAACTTGATCAACTTGATTGATTTAATCGTTTTTATTGTTTTTAATTGACTTGATCGATTTTATCTTTTTTATGCTTTTTGATTGATTTGACGCTTGATCATTTGATTGATTTGATTGCTTTGGTCAATTTGATCCTTTTCATAGTTCTTCATTGTTTTCATCGATTACATCGATTTCACGGATTACTATGCTATAATATCACATCAAAGTTAATGACAAAATCAATTATTGCTAGAGTATTGTCATTTAAAAAATATTTTATTAATTACATACAAAATATTTTTGCGACACAAATAACAACTACGGCAAAATTACCTGCGGCGAAATTACCTACCTGGTATTTTACCTGCGGCGATATTACCTGCGACGATGTTACCTATGGCGAACTTACCTATGGCGAACTTACCTGCGGCGATATTACCTACATTCATTCCCCCAGTGTAGTGTCATCTACCTGTAGTTACATAACAACTCTTGCATAAATTGCATTATACAGTGCATTATTTAGTAGCCATGTACACTGTACAGTACACAAAACATTACTTAAACATGAATGAAGCATACCAATAAATAACCCAATGTGATTGCGGTCCACATCCGTGCCTCCCCACCACTCCTGCTGTCACATTGATCACTCCATAGAGCCCATACCCTATAGCATCGCTTTGACACGGCGTATTGATTTCCCGCCAGAGCCGGAATATCGATCGTCGAATGCCAGGGCAATAATCTATGTTGCCACAACGGGGACTTGTGCCTCAAGTACGCACGCAAACACACTGTAGATTACAGCAGGCATCGGCCATCTTGGATCGGTGTATCGTTGTTTTATCGCTGAACTATATACATTGTTATTTATAGAATGGAAAGATGGCTATACTGTAGTATGTGAATTTTTAACAAATTTTAGTACGTTGTGTTTGTATTTAAAATAATACAGCCGTGTTTTAAATTATAAGAGTCGTTAGTACTGTGATAGTTTACATTGCAAATTTATATTTTTGTACAATTTAGGCTTATCACTTGAAAGGTAAAATTTGGTAAATTATTTAATACTGTAGTGTACTATTATTCAAGTGTATAAATGACATGAAAACGGAGGCAACGGTTTATGAGGTACGTATGTAGGTATATATAACGTATATCGTCTGCTAACAGAACAAATTATCTTTCACAAGAACAGTCAATCGTCAGTCATCCAGCAGGGTCAAGGAAATCGTCGAATAAACAAGATTTGCTGTAGCACCAGTGCTTCAAATGTAATGACCCTTAGAAATATAATGCTGTAATTAATACGACAAAGATTCTACCTATTGTGATCTGTGGCTGTACATTCAATCTGTCCTTCAAATATCGAAGACATTTTCTTATCTCAGAAGTCACAGGTCTCTTGTAGAAGTACAGCTGTTGTCTGTATACATATTGAGACTACTTCTGAATATACTACATAATATTGCCTATGTTCATACAATACATATTTAGTTCTCATGATACTACAAGTCCATTCCTGAATACATAATTAATGCAATGACGTAATGTGTATTATGTCAACTATTGTGCCATGATATCATAAGCATTTGTCACATAATACATCCCATTCATTAATTACCGATAACGAGATCCTGTAGTAATTCAACCAGATGGTGTATGTGCAGTAAATGGCAGATGTCTTAAAAAATAGTTGATGTACGATAATACTCATAGGTACATAATACACTGTAATTTTGTAATTATGTGTACTGTATGTTGGTCGAATAATATTAATAAAACTTATTGGTATTACTGTTTTAAGTAATTATTTTATTTCTTCTTTTTCAGACATCTGAGCAGCGATGAGTGATTCCTTTGATGAGTCATCAAACCTTTATGACAATACGGAAATTATCGCCGACATTGATAACGATTTGGAAAACGATACAAAATCAAAAAAGTCTTCGAAGGAAAAGCCAAAACGACCTACCAAAGCACCCACTGGCAGCATTTTCTCATCTAGCAAAGGTTCTGCTGTTGAGAAGAAACCAAAACTCAATGTTCCTCTGAAACCACCCTCCCGACCTCCCCCTCCTTCGGTTACTACTAACCCCGTAGAAAAAACTGAACTGAAAGTACAGGCGCCGCAGAAAACTCTTTTGGATAAAACACCGGACGAAAAATCAGCAGAATGGTGGGAATTCCAGCAGATGCAAGATCGTATCTCATTAGCTGTTCAACAATCTAAAAATACATTGCAAAAACTAGCGACTACACCAGACCCTTTAGAACCTTCGCAAGAGGGCGATGAAAATCCATCACCTGTAGTCGATAATGATTCTTGGACTAATTTTGATTCCGAAGGGAATGTTGTCAAACCAAAACAGAACTTTATAACAAATGCGCCTTTACTTCCAGGAATTCCTGGGTTACTCGATGATAAAGTACCTGGATCTAACAACCCGCAAGGACATCTTTTCGTTTCTCCTTTACCCTCGCCTCTTCTTATGCCCAAACCACCAACAAATAGCCTAAACGTCAGTATGGATGACCTAACCTCAGCCGCTCCTGTCTCCAATAACATGTTGAATTTACTAGACTTTGATGGCTCTTCGTCGGTTACTGATTCTGCGTTGGTCGGTGACGATTTACTAGGTTTTGGATCCGGTGATACGAAAGCGAGTACACAAACATCGACTGTTCAACATATTACAAGTGACTTTATGAAGATGGATTCAACATTCGTAAAACAAGATTCATTAGGTATGAGCCTGGTGGACGATTTCCTAGGAATTACAGGAGAGGATGATAAACAAATTAATCCTGACAATAAATCTCTTGATTTCTTATCAAACAGTTTTGATCCCTTATCCAAACCATCTCCAACTGTACTGCCAAGTGCAGTTGCTACGACGGAAACAGTCACAAATGGTGATTTGATGGCGTATTCTCCTGACAAAGACTTTGACCCTTTTGTTGTAAAAACTGTCATTCCACCTCATTCTGCATTTGTTGCAACAACTGCTCAAAAGCAAGTAAATACTCAAACAGCTAATCCCTTCTTGGTCTCGAAACCACTTGACACTGATATGACACTACCACTAACTAAAATCACCAACAAACCTGTAGCTAAACCACTAGACCCGTTTCAGGTTTTATTTAGTGAAGCAAAATCAGAGGAAAATAAACCAGAACCTGAAGTTGCACCAGATGATAACGCAACGGAATCTAATCTAATGGCAACACGGCGAGCTAGTGTCAAAGCTTTGCTAGATACTGGATTCATGAGGAATGCTGAACAGTTATCAGCCGCTGCGATATCGCCTATCATCGAACCATCTAATGCTTTCTTAAGTTCACTTACACAAGACGATAGATCTCCATCAGTGAATGATTTTGACGACGATGATTTCTTTAGTAAAGAATCAGGAAACACAGCTCCACCAGTGGACAATGCATGGGGATTTTCAGCTGATACCACTGATTCACCTCACAGTGCGTTTGTTACTGATGACTTCTCCAATAAACCGTTATCTGAGTTCAAAGTTGAAGAACCTGTTACATCACAGCAAGGAAATCCTTTCCTGAATAGCGAGCCTATCATGCCGGATTCATCGATAATGAACCCTTTCATCAACGAAGCAGTCGACCTGACAAACAAAAAAGAACCAGTGTCAGACTTCACAATTGAAAATCCACCAGAAGTTACTCGTCAATTAAACCACATGGATTCCTTCGATCCTTTTTCATCGAAGTCTGCAGAGCCAACATCTGATGGTGCATTCGATCCCTTTGGAATTAATAACCAACAAAGCGGAGAGGCTACATCACCAGATGAGTTTCTCGCTGCAGCTATGTCGGGAAGTGATCAACTCGTTCAGCCAGACCCAGTGAACATTGATGATGAATTAGAAGACGGTGTGTTCCAGCTAAAGATCAAACCCACTGCTTTATCACTATCATCAGGTCCAGTTCCAGTTCTTCCACCTCCTCCAAAAACACAAGACTACGATGATGAGACACCGACTCGTGTTAATCCTTTTGATAATGATTCACCCGCGGAAGAAAACTTCGCGGAGTTCCCTGTTCCCGAAACAGTCGTTCCGGCTAAAAAGAAGAAAACTGAAAGTGTTTCGTCAGACGATACTGCAACACCTGAAGGAGAAGTTAGTACAGAACCATTACCTGATTATCACCCCTTGGAAGCACGAGATGGTTGGACTCTAATGATACGACAACCCACAAAGAAGAAGATAACGAGCAATCGATTCTGGAAGGAGTTCTACGTCCGTTTGATGATGGATAAAGGTGACAATCCATTGATTAAAATATTTACCAATGAATCACAAGCACGGTCTAATCAAGAACTTCCTCTGCAGCAGTGCTATTCATTGTCTGATCTAACATTACAACAATACGATCAATATGGGAAGATACATACGTTTAAACTCCAATACGTGTTCTATAAGGAACGTGTCGGTTTACGTACGGAACGGTTAACACCAAACTTGTCAAAACTTGTGAAAAAGCCGAAACCGACAATGATTCTCGACCATTCACCTCAGATTTCAGAACTTCTTAAATTTGGTAGCATGGATAAGGAATTATTACGGAGCTTTATCTGGGCTTTAGAGGATGCCTTAATGAACTTAAAATGCCAACGTGATAAGACTTTGAATTACACTAAGGATGAGGTTACTATGGAATTATGGGATGAGTATGAAGCATCCATCAATAAAACTGGACATATCATCGAGCAAAAAGCGAGGGTGCGTATATTTTGTTTAGCCTTTCTTTCTGGAACACCAATGTGTGAACTAGGCGTGAACGACCGACGACGTAAAGGAAAGGAAGTCGTGGGTCGCCATGATATTATCCCGGTGAAGACTGAAGAATGGATTCGTATGGAAGACGTGAAATGTCACAGTGTTGTGAATAAAGAGGAGTACGAGAAAAGGAGCAACATAAAATTCATACCGTTGGACTCATGTCAATTCGAAGTTATGCGGTTCCGCGTGCGACTGCGTGCCAATCTGGAATTACCATTACACGTTAGCATCGAACAATCGCTCGACGATCGTCATCTCGAGATACGGTGCAACATGTTAGTGACAGGATTCCACGCCAACACGAAAAAATACGGTCAATTCCCGTGCGAGAACATAGAAGTGCGTTTCCCGATTCCGGAGAAGTGGATATATATATTCCGAGTCGAGAAGCGGTTCGGATATGGCTCAGTGAAAGCTATAGCGAGGAAACCTGGAAAGATTAAAGGCCTTGAGCGGATAACAAACTTAGCACAAAGTTTCCTGTCGCCAGCTTTGATGGAGGCATCGACGGGAACGGCGAAATACGAGCACATCTACCGATCAGTGGTGTGGAGAGTTCCCAGGCTGCCTGAACGAAACCAAGGTTAGCTTACATTTTGTTAACAATTAACTCATCTTATTCTTCTAATAATGTTTTCTGTCATGCAATTGAGACTATTGTGAAGTTGTAGGCAACTTAAATTTTGAAAAAGGAATTTGTGTGGTTTGATAGCGAATAATATACGTTTGTATGATGTCAACAGTATCGGACATCAAATAAAGTTTAATGGAGACTTGTGATTGAGCATTTGTCATTTTGTTTATGTGCCTGCGATTAGTCAGAATATTTGAAAACCAGATGCAATTAAATTCAGCATTGGATAAGCGACAATTCCGATCAATTGATGGACGGCGATACCATAACACTTACACAAATGGATGACAGTGGTTATTTTGGTCAGTTTTAACGTGAGATCATTTGATTTAGCCTTTCCTCCTAAGGAAAAGTCCCAGTCACTATTATAATGTTGTAGTGATGATGTGTATGTTGGGGAATGGGGCTGCCTATGTGTCTTGCTAAAAATGGCACGCTGGATCTATAATTGTCATTCTGTGACGTTCACATAAATCACTATCTGTCGATTCTAAAATACCATGGTATGGAAATACAGTAGTCAAATATAAATCATTAAATGTCACTTGTTACATTTTTTATGCCCTCTGCTTGTGATTAGTGGTGTGTTTACTATACGTTATATATGCTATATTGAGATATATACAAGTATAGATGCGATGTCGTACTATTGATTACCATATACCAGGATTCTACCACATCAAGTCAGTCGCCAGGCGCCATTGTGTGTCATTGATTCGGTAATAGTTCCACGAGGCAATAACATGCACCCGTCGGGAATTATACCCACGGTGTAATTGTGTCGTGTATTGATCATATTTCCTTTGCGGAACACTGTACTAACTCAATTATGTACAGCCTGTATGCCCTGTGCATGTTAACGATGGTCCATGGTGGTCCGTCAGCCCATGGTGGTCCGGTGGTCTGTCACCTGTATTAATTGTGTCTAGAAAGAGTTCAAAGCTTGTGTTGAAAGTTGAAACGTCTATCCCTAATTTTATTATTATAAAGTGCTCAAAATGTTCGACCATACTTGAAAATTTGTTATTCCTTCAGGAAAGTAGTTTACCTGACCGAAAATCCCATAGCTGAAAATTTTGCCCACTTACCGAAGGCACTTCTAAAACTGTGACTTAAATTCACTTAATGGCAGTAAATTGTAATGGTTCCTACGGAATATTTTAGGCTGGGGATATTCGGAGAAGGGATATAATGGGAAGTACCCGAAAAGATTAATGGTATCGCCACTCTGATGCCTGATTGTTCTTTTGTGATCAAACTGGGGATGTATGTACGAGTATCACAAAGCCTTATATCACTACCCTAGCAATACGCATTACTATCCATGATCAGGAACCACCTCTACATCTGGATCAACAAAACGTGAGATGCCTTGCCTAAAGACACCGCAGAGAACTAAACAATTCCATTTATAGATTTTTAATCGTGTGCAATGTATTAAATCTTGAGCTCTCGCATGGCAATGCTGTGCAGATCATTTTACACTATATGCCGATGATCATTGTACATCATTCCAATCAGTCCCATGTATATACTTCAGTTCTCAGATGTAATTTCCTGTTAATAACGTCTACGCTTTTGTTTGTAACACAACACGACAGAACAGAAACCTTACACTGTTTTTCTGACATTTCTAATGAATCTCCAGAAATACCCTGTTGCTATGTTGATATTATTTCCGCTCTGTGGCACGCCAATTTGTTATGGCAACATGATATTCTGTTGAAGAACTATACATAGGCCTACCGATCATCTGCGACAACTGGCAACGCATGATTTCTCAATTTGTTTTTCATATATCTTCGTGCTTATATAATTCTTATTTTACCGTTCTTATATAGACATATATAGACTGTCCTCATGACATTTACTCGTATATCACGAATCCGAAGACTGAGTGAGACACGAAAATGGAGTGAGGTCCTCAGACTATGAACAAGTGAGAACAACAGTAAACAATCGTACAACAATTTGTACCATAAACGGCTTATCTGTAATAATTCATGTAATACAAAAAATCTTATATACAAAATTCATGAAATACAGCACTGCCATTTTATGTCCGACGTAACTAATTTACTAATTTAATGTACAAAATTTGAATATTCGATATTCTTATAGCTGAGTACCTAAATTATTTATAGGCCATCGGCTGGCTTTGGCGTAGGAGGTGCCGATGATCATGAAGTGGCAAAATTTAATATAAAACATTTAACACCTGTAATTTCGGTCTGTATAAATGTATACAATAGCATACAGTAGCATTGTAATATCAGTAGCAGTATTGTAATGTTATCTCTCCGATTCTCTCGTTCTATCCCTCACATTACCACCCACTCATGTCCGCCGACCTCCATGTCCCACCTACGCTGTCAGTAATGCGAGCCTCGACTCTCGAGTAGTGTACTAATTACATTGCTTGTCCGTAATATATGAGATACCGCGTCCGGGATCATGTCCCATGTGTAATGTGTTAGGTACTTAATGGGTAGTGTCGGTAATGTGATTGGGAGAGACTTGACAATGAAATCTGTCTGGATCACGTACGTTAAGTATGGTAGATGGTGGTGTAGTAATTTCGTTTTCCGAACGACGTTTTCTGTCTATTATATATTCTTACGCATAAAACAGCGATGTTTTCTGTCTACATTATGTTCTGACTTATAAAACGTATAAAATCTTATCACTACCACGGACTAGAATGTGTAGTACTAAGAGTAGGTAGTAGCATTGGTAATCTGTGTGAGACAGACTCTGATGTCGTAACGGAATCTGGATCATACGTGTTACATAAAGGCATGATAAAGCTCACAGTGTAGTGGATAGAGTGTCGCCCTTTCAATCGAGAGGCGTGGGTTCGAGGCCGTTACTTGCAGGGATTTTTCCTGGGCTTTCCATCCATATTTGAGACACTTGTACATGGCAACATGGACAGACGTGAAACTGAAAGTGCGTGCCTGCTCTACCATGTACAGTGTTATCTGTTTAGCCTGGATTCGAACCAGTACCGGTATATATTATGGATTTATCTAGTCGGAGTGAAAGTAATTCTACAAAGACTAATGTTTTAGGGTAGTACATAGAGCTGTAACACAGCTGTATCTGGCTGTCGTGATTCTACAGTTACAGACAGTATTCCTGGTAACATTATATTAGTAATTGATTGCAATTGTTGACGGCGGTTATGGACATCATTATATAAAGTCATGATGCCCACAACTTTCATGAAGTGTCGACTTGTCGTGTTGAACCTTAAATCCTCTATATATTTTGCATGCGCCTTGGTCAGAACCTGTCCCCCGATGGCCGAAATAGAACGTCCCAGTAAGTCCCAGTTGCACCTACACCTAATCCACTTTCTGTCGGTATGACTGTTCCGGAAGATTATTATTATTATTATTAATTTATTATTTATAGAGGGTAGCATAAAGACAATAATTAATCATTACTATGTACAATGTCCGTTGCCCTCTTAATTAATACAGTAGGTCTAATAAATATTGAACGATAAACAGTAAACTATGAAGAAAATGGAAACATAATAACAATTTACAGTATATACATTGTTATAGCCCATTTACGCCGCACATCCACGGACCCGCCTGGTGCCCCCACGCGCCAGACCCGGCTCACGGACATGATCCCCATACCGCCGCCAGAGCAGATCCATGACGATCCACTACGCCGGCAGAATGAAACCACATCCGTGGGCCGCACCTGCCGCGTGCACAGGAGCACAAGACGCATCGGCAGTGAACCGCGCAAATGGGCTATTAGAAAAAAGACACGACAGTAAATGAACGTGTATTGCTGATTGCATCCCCCAACAATACCAACACTCGACGTGCAAGTATCGATACTATCCAGGGTTGCAACCAACAATTGCACTTCAAGTGGGGGGATTGTGGGATAGGAGGACCTGCACCTCTTGGCACAGCTGGGTCACCACCATTGAGTACCTCTCCATACTGGGGAATGTGTATCATTATATGTAGCCTATAGATATATAAAGAAATATGTGGAAAGAGAGGAGGGCAGATGGGAGAGGTAATTGTGGATAAAGAGGCACGGGAAGAGATGGGAGATGACTAGACATTAAAGAGGGAATGAGCAAGGAAGAGACTAAGGAAGAAAGCATAGAAGAATGAGTATCCTTAGAGAGAGCAAAGAAGAGAAAGAAATATATGAGATAGAAATAGAAGGATGTAATAGAAAGAACAAAGAAGAGAGAGCAAGAAAGAGAGTGCATAGAAGAGAGAGCATAAAAGAGAGTGCAGATGAGATAGTATAGAAGAGAGAGCAAGAGGGAACAAGAAAAAGAGATCATGGAAGAGAGCATAGAAGAGAATGCAAAGAAGAGAGAGCAATGAAGAGAGAGCAAGGAATAGAGAGTAAGGTAGAGAGAACAGGAAAGAGAGATCATGGAAGAGAGAGCAAGAAAGAGCGAGAGAAAGAAAGAGAGAGCAATGAAGAGAGAGAGCAATGCAGAGAGAGCAATGAAGAGAGAGTGAGGAAGAGCAGGGAAGAGAGTGCAAAGTGGAACATATACTGTATAGGTAGTTAATTTGGTGGGTTGAAACTTTAGCGAATTGACAGGTTGTCGTATTTTCGATGGTTTTTAATTTGGCGATTTTACGAACATCTCTTATATGTCTAATACTAAAAACACTAATTGGCGGGGTTTTAATTTAGCATAGTAAAATGTACTAAACACATAACATACTGATATGATAAGTTTTACATTACCCACCCACACATCCACTCTCTACTCTACCCACCAATACGTCCACACTCTATACAACACAAACCCACCCACCTCCCCGAAGCCACGCACCCACACACACTGTACCCCAGCCATGTCACACTCTACTTCACCAACCTAACCCACTCACCTACACCATACACACCATCCCCATACACCACAATATACCACATCCATCCCACCACACGCTACCAACACACCCAGAATCTACACCACCCACCTACCCCACCCATGCCACACAACACCCATACTCTACCCCACCGATGCCACGCAACACCCACACTCTACCCAGTGATGCCACGCAACACCCACACTCTACCCACCCATCCCATGCAACACCCACACTATACCCACCCATGCCACGCAATACCCACACTCTACTCCACCAACCTACCCCACACACCACACTCTGCCCCACCCATGCCACACACCCACCCACACTCTATCTCACCTAACCTATCAACTTACTCACACTTTACCCAACCCACACTATACCAAGTCTGGTAGTGTAAGCACTAAGCATCACGCTTTCACATGACATGCAATAGCTCCACTATTACCGTATATTGTCAAGCAATTATTTCTACATAATTATAGATAATTATTTGTGAGTGCATAATGTATAATAACGCACAATCAATTCCCTCGACACGTTATCTCATTATCCTGTCATTTCCAGAATGTTTCCACACGTCTGTGACTGTAATAAAGGGGATATGATGTAATATGTCATCAGTGATATACGATTGTGTATGGCATTTGTCGGTAGGCTACTTTTAACATTGATATGCGATCCTATTCATCCATGATTAAAATGCGCAGCTGTACTTTTACGTAGTATCTCAAATTGACAAATCTGTGATGTAATACTATTAAAGTGACATAGGTTTATTTGATGTTATCCTTTAATTCCTTTAAGATCCATGAAATAAACATATGAATTATACGCTACAATGATTTTTCTAGCCGGTAGCATCGCAAAATATGGTGATTAAACTGTGATTTAACTGCCAGACCAATACGGTTTACCTGTAGGTAAAATAAGAACAAAATAATTTTAGTGTG
>WNLI01207619.1:0-12806 GCA_025802215.1 Wirenia argentea | reverse complement strand
AGAAATTCTTTGACATCACCAATATTTGCAGTCTAGGGGCAAAGTCTTGGTCCCGTAGACGCAACATGGATTAGTATTGAATGACCGTGAGATAGAAAATCTGAATTATTTACCCAGACAAGAATTTACTAGAATCAGTAATCTGTATGCAGATTGACAGATTTAATTTACATAGAATTATGTAGACTCAATCTGACATAATATGGTTGAGCATTTCATAGAGAAAACATATTTGGACAAGGGAGCATGTATGATCGCTTCCGATTGTGCAACATGCTATGATGGTATTTGCCTGTTAACGGATAGAGGTAACCTTTATATTAACCTCATAGTACCGTACCTTAAGTTGGAATTGGTATCCAATACTGCAGCAAGAAATGAATGCAACTTCAAGAACGAGATCTTGAATAAGATACATATTAAGTTCTTATCAATACCCAACTGCCCCCCCCCCCTTCTAGATTCCACAACAGAATCGAATATTGGGGAGGAGAACAATCAGTCTGACTGTTAACGACATCATCTGTAAGATGATCCATATCAGATTATAATACTAAGATCTGATAATGATCAACCTTGGGTCATTAATATTGTAATTTAATTTAGTAATTTATTCATAGGCAACTCAGTTTGCACATCCACAAATTACAAATAGTGTCTATTAAACAGACTTAAACCTACCATCACTCAACAGTTTCAGTGAGTTTGTTTGGTGGGTAGGAATCACGGGCAGCTGCCAAAAAACATGATCATAATCTATGACAGAAGCAGATTGCCGTAAGTTCCCGTAACTAGGTGTAACTTAGTTACTTACACTGTAAGTGAAAACCTAACTCATCTAAGTCTGCTCCTAGTGGTTGGCCTACTAGGCTAGTATCAGTAGTATTGTCCTTTACACTAGGGCCTACACTGACTTGTGTATTACCATTTACTGTGACTATCAAGTCTTTGTTTTCCACGTGATAAACTTACCAAGTTACCAACGACCTAACCGCGTCATGTTCGTCGTTAGAACGTTCGATGGCGGCCGATTTACGTTTTAATGACCTACGGTGGTCCAACGAAGCTTTCTTTGACATGATCTTGATATTAGATCTTCAGATTTAGTCAGATTTTAATCATTTTTATCCGATAAAACTTTTTTGCTCATTCAGGCAAAAGCGGAAACGGAAAGAGGATTAGGAAGTAGCTGCATAGGGGCAGGTAAGTCGAAAGGGTGCGTTCATAAAGGTACGTTCACACTTTCTTTTTTCCTTCCCCAACATTCACCTACGGTGTTCAATGGCTCGTTTCCGTAAAAATATGCGAAACCCGGAATATACAAATAATAAATGAAACAGGTGGTATGAAATAATTGCTACCCATTTACAGCTGGGTGAACATGGTTATGCTGCCGTGCCGAAAGATACACGGATAACCTGGTTTGTGAATTTAACTAAAATCCATCCGCTCTCAAAGCAGAGGTGATTCTGAATTTCACACACTATAAAGCATAAATGAATTCCAAATTAATTTGTGTTATATATTTCTTTACATTACTCTCTTGAGTAATAATTGTTGAAAATGAAGATAAATCCAGTTTACAAAGAGTTTTTCATGTAATTAAATAGTAAGGACTACTAACCCAGTTTATTAGCAATGCCAGTCCTGACGGACGAATGCTGTACATGGCTGATGTTGTGGACGAGGTCTGGCTTGGATAAAACCATGAGGCGTATTCCCCATAGGTTACACGCTTCAACCTGTGACAAAAATTCATCACACAGTAAATCTATCTTTTAAAAAGTAATTTGGTCAATTTCTCTATATTGCCTAATCACAAATCATATTAGCATGTCTCAAAAGATAGCAGTTGTAGGAAAAACAGTCAAACTGACGAATAACAGGACCCTATTGCTCGTCACAATACTTCCCCAACTCAAAAAGTCCATGATGTCACCTGAAGACTTGATAGTCTACACTACTTATGAGTATGACAAGGTATACATATTTCAACACAATGTGATGATTGTCCAAGAAGACACAAATAGGCGGACTGTAGATTTCTCATCAGATTCAGATTAAAAATCCAACTCACTGAGCCATCTGATCAGAATGATGGAAATAATATGTACAGTAAAATCTAAAGTAATGTTTGACATAACTGATCTCATAATGCATATTTATGAAATAATGCAGTAGCCTACCTACAGTCTGGCATCAATTTGACATTGGTAAACTAAGCCTATGAAAATATATTCTTACCCTAGAAACAAATTAAAAATCCCATCGGATAAATCTCAGATTGTACAGTAGGAGATTGGGAATAATGGCATTGGAATGAAAGACCAAAACTCTACCAAATGAGCTGGTAATTAATATGTTTAGGAATTTCATAATCATAAAAAACATTGTGTGGTGAAAATATATGATAATTTAATCCACCGTAACCACAATTATATAGTATATGTATATAATATACTTACAATGTGCATGTCCATGCCGAAGCAATCTTTGAGTGACGCCCGTATCGTGTTCGCCCAATCCTTCTCCGTCAATGAGCTTTCCTGTGTGCCGATGACGTACAGGTCATGGGGGATCACGTCAAAGACTTCAGACCGTGTTTTACCTAGGCCTTCCCCTAATAGCCATGCCTTGAGGTTCCAGGGTGGTGGCGCATTTCCTACAACAAATATAAAGATTTCAAAGCTATGGTACAGGTGCAGTGTCTTAGGGACAGTCCTAGTGAGGTAACCTGATGTACACAGACAAATAGCGGACACCCAAAGTAAAACCACAAAAAACAGACACTGGGCAGGATTTTGTTTTTATTCCTCGGGAAGAAACCACCAACATTAGTACTAAAGTTACCCAAGATGCTCATTTTGACTGAACTAGTTAAGAAGAGTAGGGGTGAGTTCCTTCCCAGAGAGAACTGGGCAACACCAGCGTTACATTGATAGTAAATTCTATTCTATAGTTACTCAAAATACTTTAATCTAGTATAACGAACTATAGTATAAAGTTGTAAACAACATATTTACAAAACTATAGAGTTGTGAACTGACTATTATTATGCCAAATATTGTGCCAAAACGCACCCATATTCCAAGTGCCAATGAAGACTGATCTGCTCAACCTTTGTAGACATAAAATGAGGCAAATGGCCCGAGTGCCTTGCCAAACGACATAAATTATGTCACAAACCCACCCATATTCCAAGTGCCGATGAAGACCGATATTTGCTCAACCTCCGTGGACGTGGAATGCATGTTCTTGAGGTGTATGATTTGGTGAAGTGCCTTGCTCAAGAACATAAACAATGCCACAAACTAACCCATATTCCAAGTGCCAATGAAGACCGATATCTGTTCGACCTCTGTGGACGTGGAATGCATGTTCTTGAGGTGTAGGATTTGCTGACAGAAGTTCTCCCTCACATGAACGTCAGTGAACTGGAACGTGTGTTTCTTGCGGCCCTGGATGATGACGTCGAGGCGTGAACGGTCCTTAGTGCTTTTGACCAGCTGCAGGACTGTGGGAAAGAATATAAAACATTTTTTTACAGCACATAATTTCAGTTAATTATGTAGTTGTACAAATTCAATTGTGCATTATGTAGGCAGAGTCCGGAGAGTAGCTTATAGTTGTAATGTGAAATTTATTGTAAGATGTGATAGGAAAGACAAATCTCTATAGGTTACAACAAATTTATATTTACACTACCTATAAAGTTAATAACCTTAATTATTTCGACGACCGTCGGCCATCTTCCTCAGAAGAGTGAAATCTCTATAGGGATGTGCAGGTACTAGTTATAAGCATGGTAAAGAAACATGGTTGCTGTTTAGTTCAGATCCAGGGGACCAAGTCAATTGAGGCAATCATGTGAGATGGCTCGCAGAAGGACAAGTGCACCCCAAATGCACCCCATCCAAAGCAAACATATTTTGGTCTGGGCCATATTATAACCCAGACCTCTTGCACAGTCGCACCAGAATCCCACATGCTGCAGTTATGCCACTCCGCCATAGTCCCATAGATGAAGCCATCATAATTATTGAAGGAAGAAAAGTAGCCAGAATTCAGAGAGGTACAGGCGAACAGTAACAATACCAACTATAAAGTTAACTATTATACTACACAAACTAACTATTAGGTGAGCTTTCAATCACGGCTGCGATTTTCTTCAGACTGACGATCAGGCGTCGGTAAGAATACCCATTACGACAATTGACTTCCCAATCTAAATGTTACTTCAACTGTATATAAGTTTGCTTACTTTTGTCATGAGTGAAAGTGTTGCTGTCATCGAGGACATCTTTGGATGGCTTCACAATGAGCAGCTTCCCTGCCTGGATGTCTACTGTAAGGCTGATCACTCCCACAATTCGTCCATGTTTGATGGATTTCACCTGTAGAATATATCACTTCATATAGTCTGAGGGTAGAAAAATGAGTAGGCCTATTAACATGGAAAATATCAATTGTAATCATTAGAAAAATATGTATGTAACGATTTGAAGTGACGCGCGCACAATAACCTGATTTGAAGTAACGTACAATAATTAAGCGTAATAAATGTCACTGAAAAAATCAATCAATTTAGCGACATCCAAATATGAGAACTGTTAGTGAACAGATACTCTACCAACTGAGACAGGTTTGAAACACTGAAATTAGTGGGTTACATCTTTTTACAATTATTAGTTACTGTTTTTCTTTCTTTTAATTTTCCTTTCAAACAATAATATTTGTCACCAATAACTGTTGAAGCATACAGTACATTTAGTAATTAATGTCTAACGTGGTGCTTCACATAGTGTTTATTATAGGCTGTGAATAATACGGTGGGGGTTGCTGATCCAAGTCAGAGCAATCGCTCAATCAATTACACAATCAATAATCAATCAAGCATGCAATGCTGTGATAAGGTATACAAGCAAGCAATATATTATGAACTAAATTCATCAGGAAGGAAATTTGTCATTAGTTTTAGGAGGTAGCCTAATAGATGAATAACAGTATAGTTAAGCAATAGTTCATTCGCCCATTCAACCAAACATTCATATAATTCTCCATTTGTATAAATTCACCATTTGTCTAAATAAGTGTAAATACTGTATATGTCAATAGGTGTAAAAAGCAGGATATATTGTAACATTATTGTTTGCAATGGCATTCGTGTCATCGAAATAGCATTAGGGACTATGGTTTATTCTCCATTTGTATAAAAAGGTGTAAAACGCGGGATGTATCGTCTGCAGTGGCATCCATGCTATTAAAATAGCAGTATAGTTAAAACATTCATATTTTTCTCCATTGTAGGTGTAAATAGGTGTAAAAAGCGGGACATATTGTTTGCTGTGGCATCCGTGCTATTAAAATAGGATTATGGATTACTTATTCTCCATTTGTATAAATAGGAGTAAATAGGTGTAAAAAAGCGGGACGTATTGCTGCAGTTGCATCGTGCTATTAAAATAGCAGCAGCATGATAGCTCGGGTCATTCCTATTATGTCCGTTTGCCATAATATCCCCTAGTGTTAAAATATCAACATATATTTCTGTTATAGCGGCGCAATTTTATTCCCGTTATATCGCTAGCTTCCCCCCTAGGGATATAACAGAAACAAATTTGTGTTCTTAACACTAGGGGATATTATGGGAATGGATATAATTGGAAGATCCCGGTAACTCACCCACCTCTATCCGTGGCGTTCGGGGAATGACTGGGCGGCATACATTCACTCCATACCTTAGTTGGTTTCTGGTCCAAAATTCCAGACGTTCCTTTCAGTGGGATGTAAACAATACTGTACCATGATGTAAAAAAAGTACGTAACAAAAACTTAACAAGCCCCATTTTACTAATCAGTCTTTACGAATTCATAATGCGAGATCAATGACCAGTTTGGTACAATGTAACTGTGCACTGTACAATAAAAGATGCACAGTATTACTTCCTAATGTACATTCAACCTAGGGAGTTTATGATCTGTACTAATCTTACAAAGGACTGATAAAAAGAGATTGACAAGACAATGTGACAGTATCTACAGTATATATTAGGAATGACCTAAACTATTTAACTGATATGCAGTTTATTATGCACACTGTAACGGATACTCTGGGATCATCCAATGCACTATAACATTATGGGAAGTTCAACTAGATCATTTTACAACTACATTACGATGAATATGCAGCATACGTATACCCAAGATATATATTACCTAATAAACGGGAAAGTCTTACCCTCAAAAGTAGCATAAACCGATATGGAACTAAAGGAACATTTCTATTTCAAATGTAACGCGAGGGATGTTAACTCGTTGAGCGTGCCACGCAAGGAATCTCCCCATATACTGGGTGGTATGGCGACGTCTAAGGATGCGTTTATAACACACACAATGACAATATATAATGTACCTAAAGTATGAACGGAAAATACCCACCTCAAAAGTAGCACGAGGGATGTTGAGTATGCCATACCAAGGAATCTCCCCATATACTGGGTGGTGTGGCACGGTCAGCTAGTCATTGCATTCATTTATGTATTAAAATACATTGAAGAAACCAAAATATAACTAATGGAAAATACCCACCTCAAAAGTAGCACGAGGGATGTTGAGCGTACCACGTAAGGAATCTCCCCATATACTGGGTGGTATGGTAAGATCAAAAGGTGTATTTATGACATGCACCATGAAGATACATATAGTATCTAAAGTACGAACGGAAAAAACCCACCTCAAAAGTAGCACGAGGGATGTTTAGCGTACCACGTAAGGAATCTCCCCATATACTGGGTGGGATGGCCAGGTCAGCACCTGATGTGGTCGGCTCTGGCTCTACTAGTTTGACCACTGCCTCTGCCTACATAACAATTTACAAATCAAGAATTACGATAAAAAACTACAACATAAGTGATCATTGGTCAATATCTGATGTTTACACGTTAATGCACAGTATTCTGAAATAATTATATTAAGCTAAACATTTAGGTACTGCCAACTATTTGGTAAAATGAATGAAAAAAAACATGACTCTGATAAACCGAGCTATAGATGCCGGGCGGCAGCCGTGGGTTCGATCCCCACATGAGCCGTCGATTTTTACCAAGAAATTAAAATTGGGTAGACTTTTCTCCGCGCACCAGCCACGGAAAGTAACCTGTGATAGACTAGTGTCCTATCCAGGAGGTGTAGTTTCGACTATGCTCATCCAATTAACACTACAGAAACAGGGTTAAGCTCCTGCTCTATGGGCCCTGAAGGATTTACTTTTTATGTCGTGTGTGGTTGATATATGCTAATAACGATATCTACCATGCTATTACTGAAATTTGAAAATGCTGAACAGCATGTTAGGAAAAATAGAATTTATCAATAATTTCAAATAGAGTTATACATGGACATTCAGTGACAAGCAAGGACTGTAATGACGTATAGAAAACTATTGTTTGAGTATTGTTATATGGTAGTAAAAACATTCTGGTGACAAAATATCTTAGTGAGTTCAATCGTACCTTATGTTGAAGATCCTTGAGTCTAGTAGCACACACCAGTAACCGCATAGCCAGGGTGTTGAAGTTGCTGTTTCCATCCTGAAATACCATTGTATCTTCTAGTACATGTACACAGTATCTGTTTAAGCCAATTATAAAACTAGGTGAAATGTGTAAATAGATATTTTGCACAGAATTTGTCTTGTGGAGGTGTAATACAAATGTTACATCGTAGTCATGAATTTATTGACATTTATAATCCACATGGTGATGGTAAAATGCACAAAACAGACGAATAAAAATAATAATGTCATGAAACTTGCTAGGAGTAATGGCGATTCAACTAGAAAGAAATATTTTGCTATTAGATGGGAACGGGAAGGGTTGTATCTTCCAAAATCTTTATTTCCTGTATATGCACTTTAGTCCTTTCACTGCCAACTTCGACTAAAGTTGAATGAATAACATAGACTTAATTTAATGTGGTAGTGAATAGGTGCTAATTGCACAATTAACATTCACCGATAGAGCATGGATTGTGATTATCCATATGTCATGTAGGCTTACTCATATAACAGGGGAAACAGCGTAACGTAAGTAATAAGTACTGTATACCTACTCAGTACCTCTGAAATGATTTGATTCTCCCGGTTGATTTCATTGCCACAGAATATCTGAGTGCAGGCGTTGATCTTGCTCAGGAATGATGACAGTTCTCTGTGTGAATATGTACATGGTTATTCAATGATGTCACTTCCGCTTCCGGCTGGACGAGCGGCGCGAACAAGAACAAATTTCTTAGTTAAATTTTATTAACAGACTTTGAAAAAGATTTGATCTACACTCCAGAAGACTACAACTACTCCAAAGGACATATCTTTCCTTATTTTATAATACTGGAATTCGTTAGATCAAACAGTGTTAACATCTGCTAATAATTCCAGCAACAAAATTGATAAATTTACGGAACTAGTCCGTAAATTCTTAATTTCCAGCCCATGCATGTGTCTTAGGACTTTGCACATTGTAACCATTACGAAGATTACGAAGAAAATAATGGTATTATTATGATTCATAATCTAACGTCTAATAGTTTAAGAGGGCAATAGCGCACTAGTAGAGTGCTCGGCTAGTGGTCACAGGTTCAAGCCTGGGCCACAGCAAATCTTTGTGGCATTTTCCATGTGTTTCTGTAATTCTCCTGGGTAATGAACTTACCCCTACTTGCCTCCACTAGTTCAGTGGCTAAATTGAGCAGCTGGAGACTGGGTAGCTTTCGTAGGAATTCTACTGGCGTCTTCCCACTGTCTTTGAGTCATGGAAATTTCGTTCCCATGTGGTTTTCTCTGGGTTCTCCGGTTTCCCCACCATGATAACATCTAACTTTCGGTCACTTTACATGTGTATGTTTTGGATTAGTTTGCATAGTTAGCCATGGGCAGCCCCACTGAGGTTGCACTAGAATGTGGTTGTATTCCATTACAGAATAAAACACTCTGCTACTGCGAAATGATAGATTTGACTACGATGATTCATAATCTAATATCTAATAGTTTAATCGCTCCATACAAAAAATATGTGGTATATCTGATGTATCAAATACGTAGTGGGATCAACTAGAGCCACATAAATAGCCAACAAGCAAATCATTTTATGCTAGCACAAGCCATGAACTAAACAAACGGGCTGTAATGGCACTATTATTATAACTAACTCAGTGAGTACTTCGCGGAGGTTGAGGAGGTGCGAAGCGCTGTTACTTCGCTCCAGTTGCAACATTTTTAAACCATGTTTAATCAACAACATTGTACCTTTAAATGACTACACATATGCCACTACAATTATTACTAACTCAGTGAGTGCAGCTGTACTAGGCTTGAGTACTTCGCGGAGGTTGAGTAGGTGGGAAGCGCTGTTACTTCGCTCCAGTTGGGCATCCTTGTAGATGCCAGAATCCATATAGGCTCGAAGACCATCAACAAATTCGCCATCAAAACTGAAAAAGTTTACAAATTACAAATTCATGGGTTAATATTAGTAGACCGCAATACATTTATATAGCATTTTACAATTGCCCTCTCAGTCTCTCACAAATGTTAGTGAACATATCGATAGTTTATATTTTTTACCTTCAGTAAGTTGTTTTCATATGCTCCGACAGTTTTCATATGGAAGCATTATAGATGGTTTACAGTACATTCATGAATTTAACCATAGAAGAGTTGAATTTAAAGTTCAGCATGCTCTTTACAATCAGATATACCTACTTGCTAATCGATGCACAAGATGCGAATGAAAATCACCAATCAGTAGTCAGTACTCGTTTCTACCACCAGGTCCAACTGAGGCTACAGTTATGCTACTCTGTATAATGACACATAGATATTGCAGGAGATGATAGACCTCAAAACCATTCAGATCAGTGTAGCCGTGGTTCAAACCCGGGCCTAATCCCAGACTAAACGCCAGAAGTGCTCCCGAGAGGTATATGCCTGTCTTATGTAGTGAAATTTTAAATACACTGCCAATTTTAAGTTGTATGTTTAGGCGTATTTTATTTGTGTTACAACAAATATTAAATATTGTACAAAACAATTACATTATATAAGTATTTGAGAAAATGTATCAATTTGTCCTATCCTTCAATATAAATTTCTGGGTAAAAATGTAGGGACCGATGTCCTATGACTACGAGATATATCACGCCCTCCAGTCATGAATTCAAATTTCATAATACAACAGTCATAATATACCTGGACATATCAATGAGATTGAAGTTGTCAACAAGGAGGGATTTGGTGGTTTTGTATGGTTCACCGATGGAAGCTTGGGCAACGCTCGAGACTTCATCATCAGCATCATCATCTGAAGACAAATATGTATGTTATCTTACATTATTTATATCTAAAGTGCTTTACAATTTAAGCTAGCCTAATGAAAAGTTAAAGCGCTTGATGAGCACTATCACATAGTCTATAAGTACACAGATAGAGAGATAATATATTAACACACTTGGTGGGTTTATATATTTAGCGTTTTATTCATGGATATGAATGTGAGAGTATATAAATACCCAATGAATTTGCAATTGCAACACGTATTATGATATTTCTGTTTGATCTTTTAGACTGTAAAGCATACGCTCAACTGACGTTACAAATTTAGGTTGCATGATGGAATCGATGTTACTGCCAGCCAGCCACGTGCAAGAGTGAAAGAGGTGTTCGCGAGAGAGGGTGTATGATCCACAGAGTCGGCAGGTGCATGTAAGCTGTAGTCTATAGCATCCCTTCTTGCTGCACCATAAGTGATGAAATCCTGTGTCGAACCATTGCCCTATGACCTTTCGATGACCTCCACACAGATGGGTTGAAGTATGTCGCTCGACTTCATCTAGAGAGAGAGATGGTGCATGATGGAGAATGTGGTCCTTGAGGGTGGTAGAGGCTTCAGCCCATCCTGATGCCCGTAGCAGATTGGTATTGGACGCAAATTTTGTAAGGTTGGACAGAAGTTTGACAGGACTTTGAATTTTATGTCACATTTTCTACCTGCACCATACCTTAAATATCCAACCGTACCTGGTCTCCTATCTGGTAACATGTCTATATACCAACTTGTGACATGCGAGACAGATAGATATGAGTACACATTATATTAGCTGGGTCCTGTACGTAAGATTAGGAAACACTTGATGTAATTACTTGACTAGTAATGTGTTGTCATTTGTCATGTCAGAAACCATTCACAATACATATATTTACGCATTGGAGTTATAAAACTTATAAAACACAATAATTAAATAATGCAACTCCTTCTTACCCGAGTCCTTCTCGGCGTCATCATGACAGTCCATAAACACTGGCTTTTTGAGGGCACAGATGAGTCCATTCCTCTCCCCTCGCTGCATGTACTCCTGCACCAAGATCTGTAGGTCCGGGAACTTTGGTCCATTTACTCCTCCCTCACACTGTTGGAATGGTTACATATTTGTTGGATACACCATGTTGGGGACTTGGGGTACATGCTATTGGACACAAACAAGTTCATAGGATGTAGTATACAGTAGGTACAGGCACTTGGCAGTGCTCTCTGCGGGATTTTGAGTTTTTAGCAGCGAGTAACGCCATACGATAGAGCTCTGCATAAAATAGTCAATAGCACAAGTTGCACAACCTTACTACCGAATCTTTTAGAAACTTTAGTTCCATCCGGACGAATATATGACCAGCACCAATTGTGCGGTACGGGTATTGGTAAACTGTGGTTAGGAAAATGTGCTTTGTGCTCATCTCATCACTCAAATAAATTTTCAAATAAAACACTGATTGCACAGTCCGAGATTCGAACCCACGACCCTGGATACCAAATGAACGTGCAGAGCTGTAACCGACTGAGCAATTCCCGCATCAGAAGTATGACCACAACATGTCACAGAAAACATAGCTGACATACCCCATACATAAAATAAAAAGTTCACAAACCTGGACAGCTATTTTCTGGTCCTGAGTCGGCAGAATTCTGTACTGATGCACCACCCCCTGACACCTGCAAATATTTAACACAAAATTGATTATCATCCATTTAGAGTGGCCATTTATAGCTCTAGGATGCTCGACTGTTAGCAATAGTAGAATAAGAGTGACATTTAATTTACCTAGCACAACAACATTCAGAATCTGTATAGTGTCTATGCTGCCAATCCATGCAGAAATGCAGCAAATCCCGGTTTGAAAGCCCGGCAAAAAACCCTGTTGATTCGTTGAATGGTCGCATCCGAGATGCGAACCCGCAACCGATGCACCTGTCTATTGACAGGCTGGTACTGGCATCCTGATCATAATTACACGTCTGAAAAAGTCTGCAAACTGAAACTTATAAGACAAATATTATTGTAAATAGAATTATGAATATGATTCTGAAGATGAGTGGAGTTGATATAGTCATACAGTTGAAGATCAAGATACGTACATTTTTATTATAAATACAAAATAGATATATTTATACTTGGTATTTTATAAATCTTTTCTAAAAGTATGAACTAAAATGAATCCTTACAAAAGACAGAGGACATAAGCACCAGGCACGGTCTCACTGTCACGGATCAGGAAGCATCCTTCCTCGCTGACCTTCGTAAGTAACTCCTCGGCCTTCATGCGCGAGATTCCCCGGTGGTGGTAAGGAGTCGCCATGCTCCTTCTCTATAGGGCCACCTGAAATGTTTTTGCATCATTATAAAAATGAGATTGATGATATCAATAGCAATGAGATTTTCGAATTTAAAGAAAGTATTACTAGAGGCCATAGCAAAGCTAT
>WNLI01207508.1:0-12808 GCA_025802215.1 Wirenia argentea | reverse complement strand
TTCACTAGTTTTACACAATGGATAGTACTTCACTAGGCTACCATGTAATGTAATTCAGCGTGGGTGATATTGTCGCAGTACATTTTAGTCCAACCGTCAAAATTAACGGTGCACTTTGGACAATTTTTGGTACAGGGCCATTTAGGGTATTACATTTAAAACCACTATATCTCCGCCATCTTTCAATGTACACATATATTTCATATATTTTTGTAAAGAGGAGATGTGTACCTTTAATAATTATAAGTATATCACAACCGTATGTATGCCATTATAGTATTTGCATAATCTGGGCGTGAAATGTGTTCCAGTTTTTGCCGGACACCCTGTACTTAAAAACATACATTTTGTTGTAAATTCATTTTTTAGTTCCATTAACACAGCGTTCCATCGTGCACGCATATAGTGGCACGATAATCACAACCCACAATTCACCTGCCGTAGCAATTATTCTCAAAATCCCATTTCTATGAGTAGTTTTATATTCCAATATTATGATATTGTCCCAAAATTCCAATGAAACTTCCGATTTCTCTTCGCTCAATGAAAGACTAATTATGATTTGTCACAATGTTGATGCTAATTTAGATTAAACATGAAATTGGCCCAGCTTCCGGCGCGCATGTCACAATGCATGCTGGGAAATATTGACGTCAAAACTCGGCGGGAATTAAGAAAATTGTTGCTGTGAAACGTTTCATTTTTGCTTCATTCGACGGGAGTTTTGTTACCCGACGCGAACCAGCGCAGATAAGGACAATAATTATCTAATCGTCATAATATACAACAGTACTTCTGTATAAGACGACATGTGGTTATATGGAACCAACAAAAAATTCATCAAACCAATGCCATGTACGTTGTATGTCGCCGATTTAGGGGAGGTAAACTCCCAAGATTGCCGACAATACTTTCGTAAAGGTATAATGCGCTATATATCGCCGACTTCGGTAGAGGTAAATTGACGTATATCGCCGACAGTATACTTCGGTACACTATACACATATAGTAACTAGGTACGGCTTTCAATGTCGCTGACATAAATATAGGTAGATATGTAGAAGTGTAGCCCTGTATATTGTGGACAGTACATCGGAGGAGGCAAAGTACCATATAACACCGAAAGTATACTTCGGTAGAGGTATAAGTATAAGTCGCAATACTTCGGTATAGCAGAGGTAAGGTGTATAGTGTATACGTACATATTACCGGGTATTGCGCCGAAATATATGACTATAATGTTTCCCATTTACTATGCCGGTCTGTGGTTGACGCGACGTGAGAATCTCACCATTTTGGATAGGATGGCTCCTATACCACATTCAGTGTTGCCAATTTGTCTCCCGTGGCACCCAATGTCACAATCACCCACCATTTGTCACATCATTCCGCCCCGATGCCCCCAGTGTCTCAGTCACAATTCCTTACATACGGGTCTTTGTACACATTCTCCACCCGCCAATTTCACATCGACTTGGGGACGCTGGATCGGGCAGGGGTATAATTAGTGAGGTTTGGCAACAGACCTCGGCCTACATCCCCTCCCTCGTCCATCATAATTATAGTTATTACCCGCCTTTTGAGCGGGGCGCGGTTGTTAAGACGTCGCGAATCGCCCGCGGTAATGCGCCTGCGGAATCGTCCGCGGAATGGAGGGCTTCGGAATCGGGGCTTTTCGGCAAGGAACGTCATTCTGAAACTGCGAAGTTGAAAGGCATAAGTGATATACTCGGTATCAGGAGTATGGTGTATTATATATATATATACAGGAGTGTTATATTCGTATAACTTCCAGATCATGTGAACTTGGCCAAAACGTTTGTATAATTTCGATGCGTTCATCTTGCTGTCAATTCATCGTCACCGATGACGAAGTGCATGGCCAATGTTAACCATTTACGTCAGACGAAACTACATTGCACAGTCTGGTTAACATTGCACAGCCTGGTCAGTGGTCAACCTTTAAACAATATGACCAAATTAACACGTTTTATTAATAGGGCCTACGTTTTTAAATTTATTTACAAATAAAACATGAGATGAGATGTCACGGTTTGGAGGGTTTATGACTTGGGTGATTATTGCCCGCACAGTACAATCCGAGAGAGCCGATGTACTGCAGCAGGTGAAGGTAATATCGGCCGCCATTAAAATGCCGTTTTCCTCCACATTTCGTGTTACCGCGATTTTGACGCCTTTGTTTGGCGCGAGTTTGACAAACTTGGAAACGAATAAAACTGAAATCATTCGCTCTTGAGAACTCTTAACGTTTGGGCACATGAACAGTGTCACGTGTCTCACATTGGCAATGGTTTATTTCTCCGAAATTAGCGTATTATGGCGTGAATTGTGTTACTGGAAGGGTATCATTTACGGGTGTATGGGACGAGTGTCACTATAGCGAATACCGTTGGTGCCACACTGGTAATGTTGGGCAATTAGACGAACCCACAAGCGGAATATAATGACGTCACAAAAACACGAAAATACACCATTGTTGCATCAGATTTGTACAAGAAATACTGACATTTTCACCGCGCTTCAAGAATACGAATTGTCGAGTTAATTATTGGGTATTGCTCGAGTTTAGAACCCGATTGTAATAAATATAAATAGCTCTAGTTGTTCAAAATTTATATCACAATTCCCAACAAATAACTGTGTTTAAATGTTCATAATTATTGGTTACGGAACGGCTAATCATGCCAATAATCATTGCATTGTTCACAATCACATAATATAATACAGTCGAAACAATTCAAAAAACACATTTGTCCGAGATTGAATGAACCAAGCATCGAGTAACATGACTGATTTTCGATATTTTTGCGATATACAGGGTTTTTCATGAAGTTTAACTGTTGTGGTCCTTGTGGATTAGACATTTTGAAACAAAATTACTAAACTTTACACACAACTTTTACGAAGGCTAACCATAGCTTTCAAAGTATAGTATTTGCATAATCTGGGCGTGAACTTCGTTCCGGTTTTTGCCGGACACCCTGTATTATGCGCGATATTTCCGCGATATTGGCTACTTGTTGTGTACATATTTTCGTCCTATACTTCGCGCGTTAGTTTCGCAATATTTTCGTCCTACTTTCACAATATTTCACGCGATGAACGTTAATAATAATTGATCGATCGCCAAAATATGGCCGTGCGAAATTCAAAACGCCTACCAACATTTCAAAATGGCCGCTGCAGTTCAAAATGACGGGCTAAATTCTGAAAAGCGTTTTAGCGCAATAAAAGCGATTAGATCCGAAATGTATTTTATTTCCGTAGGAAAACCGAATTTCGGGTCACGTTTTTTGTGATTTTTTCAGTGAAATCCTTTTTTTCTCGTACAAAAAAACACAATATAATATGTAGTCAAAGGGATGAACAAAATCTGTAATTGGGCTAGTCTCAATTTTTGTGAAAAATAAATTACCTTGCACCCTAAAATTACGGAATTTAATTTGTGGGCGATTGCATAAGTTATGGCAATACCATTATTTGGCACCGTCCACAATGGTCGACCTACAATGGCGGCCACGTTTGATTTACACAAATTCAACGAAAATGATGATCATGTTGACAAGGTTAACACCCCTCGCTGTCAAGAGTCATTGAGGTGTAATCGAACAACTTGAAATGTAATCGAACAGCGATCTTGTACAATCTTTATCTGTTGATTTGTAAAAGCTGCGTTTATCGTCGCGCCACAAGTACTTGAAGTACACTCACGATGATTGGATGAGAGGAAGGCTTTTGTTGATTGGTCCAAACACATCATCAGTCGCAGACGACAATGCGGTACATCAAAGAAGTTGGTCAAATCGACTTTTGATGAAGAATATAATATAGCCTTTTAAGCGTTTAAAATACTTCAATTTCTAGTGACAAAGTCATTTACGAGCCATTGAAATTGTGTGTCTAACGGTTTAGGTCGACAGCTATCGTCAGCCTTCGGTAAACATCGTCAGCGATCGGTAAATATCGGACATCTTCGGTAAACATCGTCTCTCGTCTTGTAAAGATGAACCGCAAACAAAAACTGGTGTCTGTGTAAGCAACGTGTGTGGTGCGGACGCTGTCGGAGATTTGTTATGCTGTCTCTTCGTAATGTATTCTCTCGTACTATAAAAGTCAAATTAGTTAAATTAAATGTAGCCGTTCTTTCGTAGATTATCCGATATGAAAGTAATGTAAAATTCATGTAAGGTAGTGGTCTAATAAAATTACATTGCCATGTAAAGTCGAACCGAAACGAACATGAAGAGAAAAATAATATCATACAGTATACTTTGAAATACATTTTCCATAAACTTGCACGGAAACGCACAATAGGTCGATTCATCGCTGGTCGATTCATCGCCGGCCAATTGCCGGTCGAGTCATCGAGGGTCGATTCATAGTCGGTCGATTCCTCGTCGGTTGATTCATCGCCGGTTAATTCACCACTGATCGATTCATCGCATGTCGATTCATCGCCGGTCGATTCATCGCCGACCGATTCATCGCTCGTCGAGTTTTCGCCGGTCGATTCATCGTACCGGTATATATCCTAACTCTTAAATAGTAACATTACTACATGAGAAACCTTGTTACGTCCGCCCACGTCTTCATATCTACCGTCAAGTTAGTCAGTATTTGTATTTCAGAGAAATGTTGGCTCCTTTTAGATCATTTGTCACTGTCCTGATCCACGATGTGTGTGGTCGTCCTATCTTTTTTCCGGCTGGGCTGAGTGCTTCTTTCAGCGCAATCCTTACTGGCGTGTCAGTATTTAGTCTCATCACATGGCCTAGAAAGTTCAATCGTCGTCGTTTGATCGTTGTAGTCCAATCTTCACATCCCGTTATTTCATAGAGTTTAGCATATCTAATAACACAGGTTATACAATGTTATTATTATTGTTGGACGATTTAATTTACCCAAATATTTAGAACGTAGCCTAGGCTAGACTATAAACGTGTCGTCGATAGTGTGTGCCTATACGTATGTACTAACCGAGCAGATGAGCAGTCGTTCCTCGGCTACACTGTGTATCTTGGAGGCGCGCACAATGCACACTTCCGTTTCGGCTGGAGACAACATTCACGCACCATGTACATGTGGCGGAAAAATATTAGCGGAAAATAAAATATCAAAAAGTTATATCCACAATTTTCATTGCACAGTCATTGTCATGTTCTAATTAAACGTTCGAACTGAAAATGAAAAAAGTCAAATGACAACACCGTGTTGCCTAGCGGTTAAGAACTATAAATTTTGCAAGAAGTAGGCTACTACTTAAACTATAAGTTACAAACACATATGAGTAGTGATACTGTACATAGAACAAAGCAATGTCTCGGTCCAGAATTCGACAATGAATCGGTCAAAATATAAGACGAACGAATGTTTGCCTCATCATTCGGGAATTACATATGAATGTGTAAATCACGTGATAGGCCAGTACGTATCACATGACGTCCATAAGTCACACGTCACGTGACCCAACATCTCATATAACCACCACCGACGTGATTGCCCCTTTTTTCGAAATTACAGCGATTTTGTGGGAGAGATGATCGCCTCATCAGACTGAGATTGGTGGGCACTTTACGGCGACACGCTCTCTAACTACGGCGTGATTATGCTCTGATTATGCCCTTCGTGGCCTTAATCAGGCCCTGTCTTACCAACAGCAGCAATTCGAGCAATCTTCTGTAATTTTCTATAATTTTGTTCATCTAACGTGGTCGTTAGACGGTGCAAGCGGTCGTTAGGGAACGCCGAAATACGAGGAATTACCGGCCACGGGGAAATCGCGGCGTTTTGTGCGCGGAAATCGCATGTCACGTGACCCCGATAATGCTGTGGTGGGATAATGGGTCTGTCGCCTCGACGGCTGAACGACGTCACATATCGACGTCACGGTCAACTCATCGACTGGTTGTCGGTGTCCTAGAGGCTCGAACGTCTTGACTGCCACAATGCCTTGACTGTCATAACGTCTTGACTGTCATATCGTCTTGACTGTCATAACGTCTTGACTGTCATAACGTCTTGACTGTCATAACGTCTCCACTGCCTTGATATATTATGATCTCGACTGTCATAACATCTGGACTGTCATTGACTATCATTTGCCATAACGTGTCGTCTGCCATAGCGTGTTGACTGTCAAAATAATATATATCTCGACTGTCATAACATCTCAACTGCCATAACGACTCGACTGTTACACCGTGTCGACTGCCTATTTTGTGCCTAACGTGTCGACTGTCATAACGTGTCGACTGTCATAACGCGCCGACTGTCATATCGCGTCGACTGTCATAACGCGTCGACTGTCATAACGCGCCGGCTGTCATAACGTGTCGACTGTCAGAACGTGTCGACTGTCATAGCGTATCGACTGTCATAACGTGTCGACTGTCAGAACGTGTCGACTGTCATAACGGCTCGACTGTCATAACGTGTCGACTGTCATAACGGCTCGACTGTCAGAACGTGTCGACTGTCATAACGTGTCGACTATCATAACGTGTCGACTATCATAACGTGTCGACTGTCATAACGTGTCGACTGTCATAACGCGTCGACTGCCATAATGTGTCGACTGTCATAACGTGTCGACTGTCATAACGTGTCGACTATCATAACGTGTCGACTGTCATAAGTGTCGACTGTCAGAACGTGTTGACTGCATCGAGATATAGTAACCTAATAAATCCATGGTCGGCTGCCATAACGTCTCCACTGCCATAAAATAACGAGTGTCATGCATAAGGCCTCGACTGTCATAGGGTCTCGACTGTCATAGGATCTCGGCTATGATATCGTCTTAACTGTCATGTATCTTAACGCTCATACTATTTTGACAGTCATAACATCTAGACTGTTATAATAACTTGACAGTCATTATGATCTCGACGGTCATAACTTATTCCACTGGCATGATCATCTCCCATAATGTCTCATCTCAACGTCAAGTCAATTCCACAGTGAAGGCCATTTGAACCTCACAAAATAATATGTATCAGAGTAATAGTTACTACGTAGGTACCGTAGTTCATCCTGGGATCCATATTCGCTACATTGCCTGCCAAATTATAAGGAACTGAAAAAAGAGCATGCAACTGAAGTGAGGCTACGGTTATTTGGTTATGCTACCATAGTAGCCATACCCAATGACACACGGAGAGTGTGGTTTGGGAATTAAACCCACCACCTCCCAGATCGGTGCGGCCGGGGTTCGAACTCATCACCTTCTGCATACAAATAGACGCGCTTACGACTGACCTGTCCGCTCAAAACTACCGCTCTATAAACCAACCATTCTGAACTTCTGCGTGGTCGTGTGTGGTGTTATGTTCTGGCGTCGACGCGTCATGTGTGGGATGTGGTGCTAAAAGCGAAAGAAATTACATGACACATCTTCTCGGCGTCGCGACGCAGACAAATATTTTCGTCAGAAGCGTGTTCAGTTTAGAAATGCCATCATCCGTGTATGGATACCCGAGAGACTACTTTCTATTGGGTCAGTGTTTACTGTTTGGTCAAGATAAATGCATGGGTGTATCATTGTCCATTGAGCAACACAGCATAACCTACACATTGGCGACGTACGTAGGCCTATACAGTAAATGTGATGGTGTTAGCCTACTTGGTGTAGCGGTATAGCCTATATGCCCATTTTCCGCCATTAGCATTTGGGCTACTTTGCGTATTATTCATGTGATAATCTGAAGACACCAGGGCCCCATTGCATTGCATTGCTATACGCGTGTCCTTGTCCATTCCATAATCACACGACTAATCCACTAAAAGCGCCAGCACTACCCCTAATGAAAATATTCGTCACTCAATCCTTAGCTAAAGAGCCATGTGTCAAAACAAACAGCTAATTTGTATTAGGGTGTCGTTGCGGTCTTGTAGTGTGACACTGACTAAGTTATCATACTATCATGTAGCTATAAGTCCGTGCAAGGAACCACACATGGTGCTCTCACTGCTCTCTATATTGGTTAAGTCCATGGGCGTCCGCATGTAGGGGCAAGGGGGGGGGGGCACTCCCCCCTGGAAAATTCTCCACAAATTTTTCAAAAAGTGTATTTTGTGTCTGCTTGTATATAGGGGCATGGGAGAGGGCACTAGACCATGCATTGTCTGGAATTGAAAAATCTCTCAAATTTTCTTCAAACAATTGTATTTATACAATTTTATATATTACTGCTTGTAATTAAATTCCACAGTGGGGTTGGTATTATGGTCCGAATCAGGGTTAGCACCGCCATGCATCAATACATTTGTATCCAATTGCTACAAAAATGTTGGTGTCTAAAAATATCATGTTTAAAATAAAATAAAATCTGCAAAATTCATCTTTTTGGTTAATTTTTTCAAACTGCCCAAAAATCAAATTGGTATAGTGGCTAATTGTTTAAACGCAAACTATGGTTGGAATCCACGTGAAATGTTCTCAGTACCTACTATAGTGTTTCTATTAAACATAGGTAGTTTGCAACCAACATGCACCCTGGTATCCCTCAGGCACTTCAATGGCCACAGTAGAATTACTTTTTTACATGTGAATACTCTGGAT
This sequence comes from Wirenia argentea, assembly GCA_025802215.1. NCBI lineage: Eukaryota > Metazoa > Mollusca > Solenogastres > Pholidoskepia > Gymnomeniidae > Wirenia > Wirenia argentea. The sequence continues at coordinate 4,227 of WNLI01207508.1, read as the reverse complement.
TTTTTTATCACAATATTGAAAGTTGAGGCAGAGAATCATTCATAGCTTAAAAAAACACACTGAAGGTGCAGGAAAATGCACATCAGAGCATGAGATTAAAAAAAAATCCTCCGTCGGCTCCGGAGCAGGTTTTTGCGTGCTGTTCGCCTGCGGCTGACATGTTTGTTTCCCCTTAGAGGAAATCCTGCGGATGCCCAAGGACATTAATTCTTGATAGTTCAAATCCACATTCGTCATTCAATTTGTATAATTTGTATTTATGGCATATGAAGGTGGCCCAGGACTATACCTGTACTTAATAAAAATCGTGTATAAAACATTAATCTGGATAATAATATGCGACTATATAGTAAACTAGTAAACTGAGCATTTGAGGTTAATATATCAATTTGCCACAAATCCGATAGCTCCCATATAGCTTTAAAAACACCTGAAAGTGCAGGAAAATGCAAAAATCATGGGGGAGGCCCCCAGACCCCCCTATACACGAGTGCGGAGCACGCATTCGGCGTGCGGTTCGACTTCGGCGAACATGTCCCCCCCCCCCTGGACAAAATCCTGCGGACGCCCATGGTTAAGTCCTTGGTTTCCAAAGACGCCAGTCAGTCAAGAAGTTAAGTTACCATTACGATATTTGATATTGCGTCTTGTGGCAAAGGCAAACCCCATAGAAGAAGGAAAAACGTTTGAGGTGTTGATCCAAGTAAACTTGGAAAACTCCACGAAAAGTATGCAAAACAGAAAAAAAATCCCGAATAACATTATCAATATGCGATACTGTAACTCAGTTGTAGAGTGCTCGCTTACAGATCTCGGGGTCGCGGGTTCAAGCCTGGGCCGCGGTAAATCTTTGTGTCCTATATGTTTCTGTAGTCTAATTATCTTGGGTAAGGAACTTACCCCTATAGGCTACTTGCCCCCATTAGTTCAGTGGCTAAATCGAGCAGCTGGGGACTGGGTAGCTTTCGTATGAATTCTACTAGTTTCTCCCTGTCTTCGAGTCATGGAAGATGGAAAATATCGTGTCCTCGTCCGGTGGTTCTCCGATTTCCCCACCAAAATATGTTGCCAAATCTACCCTATATACACCGATTTACCTGATGTGTATCGGGCCAACGTCTCTATACATTGCCGACTCCCCATCTCTGATCTTAATCTCTAAGATGAAAATTAGGGCGATTATCCACAATTACGCGCAGTGATGGTCCATACGTCACTATAATACAGACATTCGGTGTTAACACATCCACAAAGCAACCACACGACAACACGAATTGACGAGATTTGTGTGATTACATCTGACAGATACCCTCTCAATTTTCTCTAATCTTCAAAGAAATGTGAGAGGTAACTCCGTAGGTGTTAAGTTGGTGACAAAGGGAGGTTAGATGTTCGGGATAAGAGATCTCCTTCAAGAGTCCCTTTTTGTGGCTACTAAGCGATTTAGGCAAATCGTTTTATTCAAGTTTGGTGGTGTCTATTATAATTATTATGAAAAATAATTTGTGCGTTTTTATATAGGCAGCATTCTCGTATGTTTTTGTACATTTTGTGTGGTTATAAAATCTAGGCTCATTACGTGTAGTTAAACGTATTGTGAGGTAATTTCACGCAGGGAGCACGCCCAATTAGGCGGCTAATTAGCGATGCTTTGGTCTAGGCAGGTGTGACAGTCAGAGTTTGGCGAGTCAGCAATTGATAAACATCTATAAGTGCCGTAAAAAATCATCGCCATAAGTATGTCCCGTAAGCTCATCATTGGGGAATTTCTACCGACAGTAAGCGTTGTTGTTTCTCAAATAGACTCTTCGGTATATTTGACAGTTACGAGCTAGCTTCCATTGAACATTATAGCCATGTTCAATCTTGGTCCGGTCATCTTTCGAAATCCAGGCCCATCGCTGAAGTTTGTAACGTATCGACCAGCTAGAAGTCAGCTATTTTGTTGTTTCTGATATCGGAAGCACGTGGTTCACTTTTGCGAGCTCTAAAATTGAAGTCTTTAATGACAAAGCTAATCATTAGGCTACACTAACCCTATTACATATCCTCGCACTAACCCCATCCATCCCACATCTAGCTTATTTTTTGTTATTCCTGTGTTTTAGAAAAGTGGTTGGAGGTTAGCCACCATGTACTGTTGAGTGTATAGACGTCCACTGAAGGTGGCAGCGAGTATAGCCTTTACATCGAATCTCTACATGCTGCATTTGACTTGCTCGATTGCGAATCAATCTGGAAAATCCACCGCTTCGCCAGTGCAGTGTTCTCCATCTCACCAAACTGCGTATTCGTCCGTTGCTCGGGTAAATGTCTCTCTCTCCGCACCTTTCACCATCTCATCCGGTGTGCGTTGTGAATGTGTTCTCACGGTCAATCTCTTACAAATTGCCACTGCATGGCCGCATCACGAATAGAACCACCTCAACCATATCCTTGGTCAAGTTTGACGACTCCGGCGAGCCCTTCCTACCTCATCTCGACTATGCCGATGACGTCGTATCCTATACTATTCGCCGAACTAATACGGAATCGACAAATCTCAAACCGTGAATCACATAGCCTATAACACTATCCAGACGAACCGACCAAACACTCCTGAATCACCCATACATTCCGCTTTGGGACATGTCTGTCGCACATATCATCTGGTATAGGCCTACACTAAAAATTTAATCAATATTTATGTTACATGCAGGATGTAGTGTAATAAATGTAGTATATAGGTAGGCCTATTCCTATATGTATAGCCTACATAGGCCTATTTATGGCGAAGTTTTGATCGGACGAAGAATATACCCCAAAGGCAAATACTGTATCCCAGTATGATTAGTGCGTTGATTAATTAAGTGAGTTTAAGTCAATTTATAAAGCGCAGAAACGTTTGATGTACGGAGGGGGTGTGAAGTTGTGAATGGGGGGTGGGTACAGGCGTTATCGGCAGCGATCTGCGTCAACCAAGGCAACGCCCTACATCACCCCTCGCAACACATCACGACGCCCCTCACAACACCCTACAACGACAAACACATAATCAATATTATCCTCTCTTTACGATACATGATGGTAAACGCTTAGCCTAACGCTCCAGTCAGGGTGCATATTATATTGCACAATGTATTACTTGTGTTTTGTATAGTGTGTTGTGTTGTGTTGTGTTGTGTTGTGTTGTGTTGTGTTGTGTTGTGTTGTGTTGTCGTTTGGTTGATATGCGTTGAGATTTTTTTGGCGATGTGGATTGTGTTTTTTTGTGCGGTTTTGGGGCATTTTTTGCGTTGTTTGTTTTGGGGCATGCTGTCTCGGAATCGGAAGTGTTTTATTGTCGCCAATTTATTTCAGTGTCTACTATTGAGATGAGATACACGACACCTGCTATACACACACAAATGTTTGGGGTGCCGTGTATATATAGACACCTCACACCTGCATAACATGTTCGTAGTTCTAGTCTTGTTCGCCTCGCTTTAACGCGACTTCACCACCGATGTAGCCTACTGTAAACATCTCTATGGACTTCACACACCGAACGCATGATTAAAGATCGGCATCACCGAGGCCGTGCCAGAGTCACACCCTCCCCACACACCCTCCCGCCCCACCCCCCGGCACAACGTAATGAGTGTATATAACGAGCAAGCGCCCACCAGGGGCTCTTTACAGTTTACGCAAGCCTAATGCGCCCGCCATTGTACGTCCACGGGCCTAGTGACGGAAATTCGTGAAATTAGCACCCTTTACTGGGGTAAATTAGTAGTTGGGGAACTTTTGGGTGATTGACTCGGACAAGGGACGTCCTGGAGACTTGGCGTCTGTGTCCGCGGGACGGTAACAGCTGCTATACCTTGTGATCAGGCATCGGTGTGAAGCAAACACAGAATACTTACAGGAAACAGCACTATTGTGGTAGTGATGCGTGACGTCATAAGCCACGCGCGTGATGTCATCACCATTCGTCGCTTTATGACAAACAAGCAGCCTTTAAAAAAGGCTTGAAGGTTCGCCGACCGACTTAAAGCAGAACCAAGACAAAGCCAATTTGTAGTTAATTTGGTTGATTGTTTCATATATAAACGTGTCAACTGTCAGTACATTTTCTGACCATGTATAAGAGACACTAATTTGTAGTTTTGTGACAACGGTCTTCATACCTAAGACGTCTATACTCAATTGTTTTACTATAAAAACAAAACTATTTTGAATACGGTATCGTGCGTGTGCGCGTATGAC
>WNLI01207398.1:0-12810 GCA_025802215.1 Wirenia argentea | reverse complement strand
GAAGAACCGGTCGGGTATCGAGGTGAAGCCGCTTTATACGCCGGACGACTGGGACGGCGATGCCTATATGGAGGATATGGGGTTTCCGGGCCAGTTGCCGATGACCCGTGGCATTTATCCCAGCATGCATCGCGGCCGGACCTGGTCGCAGCGCCAGCTGATCGGTCTCGGCACGCCGGAAGACTACAACGCACGTTTCAAGACACTCATCGCGCACGGTGCCAGTGCCGGCAGTCTCATTCCCTGCAATTCGGTCTATCGCGGCTATGACGCCGACGAGGTGCCGGCCGAATTGCTGGGCACCTGTGGGGCGGTGGTGAACACGGTCGACGACATGGAAATCTGTTATCGCGATATACCGCTGGAAAAATTTTCCACGGCCCAGAACGACCCGTCACCCTTCACCTTGCTGGCCTTGCTGCTGGCGGTTGCCAAACGCCGCGGCATTCCATGGAACCGGATCACCGGCACGTCGAACCAAAGTGACTACATCTCGCATTTCGTTTGCAATCACATGTTCTACCGGCTTGCCCTGCCGGGTGCGCGGCGGGTGCTGGTGGACCATATCGCTTTTTCGCAGAAGCACCTGCCGGGCTGGAACCCGCTTTCGGTTGTCGGTCAGCATATGCAACAGGGCGGTGCGACCCCGGCTGAAGCCATGGGGCTCACCTTGTCGACCGCCATCCAGTATGCCAATGATTGTGCGGCACGCGGTCTCGACCCCAACGAGTTCCTCACCCGGTTCACGTTTTTCTTCGACATCTCCATCTCCTTCTTCGAGGAGATCGCCAAGTTCCGTGCCGGGCGCCGCATCTGGCAGCGTATCGTGCGCGAGCGTTTCGGGGCGACAAATCCCAAGGCATGGCGCTTCAAGTTTCATGGTCAGACATCCGGCGTTGACCTGACGCGCGAGCAGCCGCTCAACAACATCGCCCGGGTCACGGCACAGGCGATCGCCGGTATTTTCGGCGGACTGCAGTCGCTGCACACGGATTCTTACGATGAGGTGTTGAGCGTGCCCACCGAGCATGCCGCCCGCATCGCAGTTTCGACCCAGGAAATCCTCAAGGATGAGGCGCATCTGACCGATGTCATCGACCCGCTCGGTGGCTCTTATTATGTGGAGAGCATGACCAACGACATGGAAGAGAAAATCCTCGCGGTGATCGAGCAGATCGATGCTGAGGGCGGCATGTATGCTGCAGTCTCATCAGGCCTGGTGCAGCGCATTGTCGGTACATCCGCACTGGCGCACCAGGACCGTATCGACAGTGGCGAACAAACCGTCGTTGGTGTTAACAGGTTCAAGGTGTCAGACGAAGACGAGATGCCGCGCCAGCCGCTCAAGCCGCCGCCGGCAGACGTGATAGAAGGGCAGATCGAGCGTTTGAAACGCTACAAGGCGGAGCGCGATCAGGCGGCCTCAGCGCGCGCCATCGACGATCTATCCCGGGCGGCGGAAAGCGAAGACGAAAACGTGTTTGAAAAGATCGTCGATGCCACATGTGCCGGCGTTACCCATGGCGAGATCTGCCAGCGGCTGCGCGATATCTATGGCTTTGGCGATCCGCTCATTGTTCCATGAGAAAACCTGAAGCAGACGATAAACAGCAATCCGCATTGATCGCGCGGGTGCGGGCTGGCGAACTGGCCGCGGTAGCCCGGCTTTTGACCGAGCTTGAACGCCTGTCACCGGCAGCGCCCAAGTTGCTGGCGGAGATCGCCCCATTGCTGGGGCGCGCCCAGGTGGTCGGCTTCACCGGGCCTCCGGGGGCGGGCAAGTCGACACTGGTGAATGCCTATATCAAAGCGATGCGCGAGCAGGGCAAGACCGTGGGCGTTCTGGCTGTGGACCCGTCTTCACCCATCTCCGGCGGTGCCCTGCTCGGCGACCGCATCCGAATGAACGACCACACCGACGACGATGGCGTGTTCATCCGATCATTGGCGTCACGCGGCCATGTGGGCGGGCTGACGCCGGCCGCGGTGCGCATGATCGATGCCTTTGATGCCGCGGGCAAGGACGTGGTGATCCTGGAGACCGTCGGCGCCGGCCAGTCCGAGATCGATGTCGCCGAAGTGGCCGACATCCGCATTGTTCTCAATGCACCGGGCCTAGGCGACGACATTCAGGCGATGAAGTCCGGTATCCTCGACATTGCCGATATTCTGGTGGTCAACAAGGCGGATCTGGATGGCGCGGAAAAAACCTTCCGGCATCTAATCTCGGCGGTGCATCTGTCCTCGGTCAAGGCCAATACCCCGGTTTTGAAAACCGTGGCGACCACCGGCGAGGGCGTGGGCGAACTGGCGGACAAAGTGCTTGAAATCGCCGCGAGCCGTTCCGAGACGCCGTTGACCCGCCGCCGCAACCGGGCGCGGCGGCTTCTGGCCTGGGCGGCGGCCGACATGATCGAGCGCCGTGTCAGCGACCGGGCGGATGCCCGGATCGATGCTGTGTGCGATGATATCCTGAGTGGCCGACTGACGCCGGATGAAGCAGCGGTAGCATTGTTGAGGACAACATGAATGATCTACATCCCGAGCCCTTACATGCTGATTTCGGTGCCCGCGTTGACGGCGTCGATCTGTCCGCAGAGGTGACCGGAAGGCTGGCGGAAGACATTCTGGGCCTGATCGATACCTATTCGTTTTTGTGCTTCCCGGCGCAATCCATGAGCGACGCGGCGCTGCTGGCCTTTACCCGGGCGCTGGGAGAGCCAGAGCCTGAGCATGTCACGCTGGGGCGCACCGGCAAGACGGTCTATTTCGGCACCGTGGGCAATGTTTCCGACGACGGGACAAGTAAGGGCAGCGCCCATCCAAACACCAAATATCAGACCGGCAACCAGCTGTGGCATGCGGATTCATCCTTCCGCGAGCGGCCCTGCAGCGTCACCATCACCCACGCCCTTGAGGTGCCGGGCGAGGGCGGCGCGACCGAGTTTGTCAGCACCCGTGCGGCCTATGCGCGGCTGCCCAAGGACATTCTCGAGACCATCGAGCCGCTCAAGGTCATTCACGATTATGTCTTTTCACGCAGCCAGGTGGCGCCTGTCGATCCTGCCCATGCAGCCTCGCTGCCGCCCGTGGCGCACAGGCTTGTGCGCGAGAACCCCGGCACCGGCGCCAGGAACTATTATGTCGGCTCGCACACCCGGTCCGTCGTGGGATGGGGCGGTGTCGAAAGCCGGGCCCTGATCGATGATCTCATGGCACGCGCGACGCGGCGCGAAGATATTCTTGCGCATCAATGGTGCGCCGGAGACACGGTGATCTGGGACAATCGGTGTCTCCTGCACCGCGGCACCCCTTACGATGCCGACCGCTGGCGCCGCCGCCTGCGCCAGACCCGGGTGGCGGGAATGGAGACGGGATCTTTGCCGGGGTAGCAGGTGTCATCGGCAGTGCTGCGGAACTCACGGAAATTCGATTTTGCGATGAGGATCGTGGACCGGTATACTGTCGTCCGCGGGTTGGGCGTCATTGCAATGAAAGGCCTGGGATAGGAAACTTCTTTGTCTTGCTGTCACACTCGCCGTTGCCGCAATGCTGTCCGCTCCGGTGATGGCCGGCACCAGCCAGCATAATCATCAATACGGCCCGGCCACGCAGAAAACCGCGCCGTCCACCCAGAAGCGCCGCAACAAGGGCCCGCAGCGGCGCGATGGCTGGCAGGCTTATCAAGCGGAACAGGCGCGCAGGGAATGCCGGATGTTTGCGTTCAAGTACTGGCGCTATCATCCCGACTATCAGCACTGCCGCTATAACTAAACGCTGGCCCGCCGGGCGGGAGTGCACTGGAGGTTGATCTATGACGCCCGTTGTGCCCGCCCACAGGCTCATTACAGCCAACGAGATGCGCGACGCCATCGCCGGCGTTGTGGCGCAACGCCAGGAGGCTGCCTATCAAAGTCAATATGATGTGATGGTCTGCGTGCGGTCCGTTGCGGCAGCGCGCGAGGTGTTCGAAGGCGTGCCCGTCAAAGGTGCGCCGGAGGTCTATGGCCGCCAGGTGATCGACGCTGTTTATGATCTCGCGGACACCTATTATGACTCAGACGGCGAATACACCTCGAAGGGCATGGTTGGCGATGTTGCCTCGGATGTTTACGACCTGCTTGCTTCCCAGACGTCACCGGACCTTGTCGACATTGACCGTGATGAGGCCCGGACCCATCTGGTCGAGGAAATGGAGGCCCTCGCCCGGTTGACGCCGAAGCCGCCTGCGGGACTGGCAACGGCGATGGTCAAGACCGAAATCATGGGCAAGAGCGGTGCTCGGTATTTCGTGCGTATGAAAATCGAGGAAACGCCCGGCGGCGGCTTTGCTCTCCTCGGTGCCGCTCATTGCAGCGATACGGATAGGTTTCCGGTATTGCAGGAGCGCGTTGAAATTTAGCTTTGCGAAGCCTGCATTGCCTCGCCCATCGGCCTGCGATAAGGCTCGGCGCACCCCCTGTCATCCCCCAGCACCGGCCATTCCCCGCTTGGAGCAGCAAGCCCGCACAGTTCCGCCACCGCCTCGAGGACAGCGCGGGGTTCAGCGATCATCTCTTCGTACTGGATGACGGTTGTGATGTGCGGCAGGCGTTCCGCCAGCGCGTCGATCATCTCATAATACCAGGTGACATGATCGCGAACGGTTTCAAGGCTGTAGCCATAGGCGTTTCCCGACAGGTACTGCTTCATGAAGATGCGCAGCGTGATGTCGTCGAGATCGCGTTTGACGAACACGAACCGAACGCTGGGCAACACACCTGCCATGCGCAAAGCATTGTGGATCTGGCCCGGATGGGTATTGGTGAACGCCTTTGCGCCCTCAGCTCTTTGCTCCAGCTCTTCGGAATAGAATTCAAGAAACAGATCGTTCAGGGTCAGGGGCAGTTCGATCACCCGATCCCTGGGCGGAAGGGCCGCGGTCTGGAATGCCTGGCGCACTGAATTTTCAACCAGCGGATTTTCGTAGCCGCGCTTGACGCCATCCAGAGTTCCAACAAGGTTTTCCAGCGTCGTCTTGCCGGACCGTGAAGGTCCCAGGATGAAGATGGAAACAGGCCCATTGCCGGTGCCAACACCAACCGACTTGCCCACGACGGGATGCTGTTTGACGCCGGTGAGAACAGCTTGTTCAATTTTGTGTTCGTGAGCACGCTCATCTTCGTACTGAAGCGCGAGCGGCTTGTTGGCCGCCACCAGATTGTCCCACGCTTCGTCTGGACGGCCCGCCGTGTCCAGTGCTGCTGCCCGTGTGAAGGCAAGCGAAGTGTTGAAATCTTGCTCACTTTGGTTTGAATCGGCGACCGCCTCGTCGAGCATTGAGAGGATGTCCGTTCTGATCAGTGATGGGGGAAGCTGGCTCAGCGAGTAGAGAATTGAAATCGAGCGTTGTCCGCTTTTCGTCAGGAGTTCGAATGCGTTTGCCGCATCGGCGAGCTGGCCAAGGTGGGTACAACTTTGACCGAGCCCGATGGCCGCGCCGCGCAGGCCGTCGTCGAGCGCCAGCACCTTGCGGAAGGTCTGCTCGGCAAGCTCATACTCGCGCTCCTCGCGGTAAATCTCACCAAGCGTGGCGAGAATATTGGCATCGTCGGGTTTGCGCTGCTGTGCCTGCTCCAGAGTGCGCGCCGCCACCACTCCGGCTCCGAGGCGCAGATAAACACCGGCGAGTGCGGTCAAAGTGGTCCAGTCCTTCGGATTGAGCATGGAGGCCTGAACCAGATGCGGCAGGGCCTGGGCATAGTCGCGTTTGTCGGCAAGCACCAGCCCGAGCGTATGCCGGGCGGCGGAATAATCCGGATAACGTTTGATGATCTCTTCGCACTGCTTTTGCGCCTTGGCGAGCTTACCCGTGCGGCGCAGATTTTCAGCCTGTTCAAGCCGGCCTCGGACTTCAAGAAGCGGGTTGGTTTGTTGAGAGCGTGGCTTGGGTGAGCCAGGCGAAGGCGCCTTCGGCATGATTCTCTCGCATGTTCTGCACACACCTTTGGGTCGCCCCGGCGGCACATTTAACGATTTGTTTACAGGTGTTGCCAATTTGCAACGCAATGGATCGCAAGAATACCACCACAGCTTCAATTAACCAATTGATATCATGACATTTTTGCGTTGTGACGTGTTGCAGGCGCAATCATCGGTGCCGTTAGAGCGAAACACGGAATATGTCGATCGTCGGGCAAAACTCGACTAATTTTGGTTTTCAGACACGAGGGGACGACTCGGGCGTCGATATCTGTGAGGGATCAAGACAGATGAGAAAGATACTTTTGGGCGGAGTGGCCAGCGTTGCGATGTTCTGTGTCGTGGGCAATCCTCTTCCAGCGGCGAGCCAGGAGATGTCGGCCATTGACTGGGGCGGTGCCTATATCGGCGTACATGTCGGTTACGGCGAAGCCAATTTCGACGGTGTCCACCAAAACGGGGGGGCTGCACCACTTTTCGCCGATGACCTCGATCTTGATGGTTTTGCGGGCGGCCTTCACGGCGGTTTTAACTGGCAGTTCGATTCCATGATGGGTGGCGGGCATGACCTCGTTGTGGGCATCGAGGCCGATGTGACGCTCAACTAACTGGGAGGATACGAACAACTCGGTGGTCAGCACCGACATCACCACCGGCGATGTTGATGTGCTCTATTCGGTGCGGGGACGCATCGGTGTGGCGTTTGACCGTATCCTTATTTTCGGCACGGCGGGTATTGCCTTTGCCGATGCCTCCTACGGGGCGGCTGATACCGGCATACCACTTGGAAGCGTTAGCCTGGATGATGTGGGTGGGGTTTTCGGCGGCGGCATTGAATGGGCGGTGGACGACGTCCTCAGCATCAGGGCCGAAGGGCTTTATTATGTGTTCGACGAAAAAGAGAACACCAGCACCCTTACTCCGACCTCAGCCGCTGGCGATTTTGCGGAGCTTGATGACGCCTTCGTCATTCGAATTGGCGCAAGCATAAGTCTGGACGATCTGTTCGGGCGAAACTGAGGTTCTGCGCTGGAGAGTTGCTCGGGTGTTTCATCGGGCCTGCTGAAATGGCGTCGGTGATCACGGTTTTATTTCCTTCATTCGTGTTTCGTGTGTGACCACACTGGCGGTGTCGCCATGGCACCGCCGAACATGGCGAGCCACAGGCTGGTGGCGATGCGCTGTGCGGCTTCGACGACCACGGGCCGCGCATCCGTATCGAACACCTCGGCGACAGTTTCAGAAAACAACTGCAACCATGTCTGAAAATCGTCGGATTCGACGCCCGTCAGTTTGACGTGCGCGGGCTCCGACTGGTCTTTGTTTCTCACCTGTTCCATAAATTCCGCCGGGTGCCCCCGAAGGTACGAAAACGGATATTTACAATGTGTTGTCATTTGGCAACAGGCGCGGGTGGCGCGAAAATTGTCATTATTTCAGTTAACAAATTGATTTCGTGATCTTTTTCCAGACAACAATGGGTTAGCTGCTAATTTTCGTACAACCACACGGAGCGTTTGATTGAAACACATAACAGATAGCCGGTGGAGTAAAAGTGATCTAGTTTTGCAATGGATATAGCGCGAATCGCCAGCGGTCAGGTTTGGGCGTGGGGTTGAGAACAATATGAGGAAGACACTTTTAACCGGAGTGGCGAGCGTCGCGATGTTCTGTGTCGTGGGCAATCCTCTTCCAGCGGCGAGCCAGGAGATGTCGGCTGTGGACTGGGCCGGCGCCTATATTGGCGTGCATGCCGGTTACGGCGAGGCTAACTTTGACGGCGTCATAGCAAACGGGAGCCTTTCGGCAACCTTTGCGGATAATCTCGATCTTGACGGTTTCGCGGGTGGCATTCACGGCGGTTTCAACTGGCAGTTCGATTCCATGATGGGAGGTGGGCATGACCTCGTCGTGGGCATTGAAGGCGATGTAACTCTCACTGACTGGGATGATCGACAAAACGCTCCGGGCACAAGTGACGGCAGCGCGGGAGACGTTGACCTGCTCGCGTCTGTGCGGGGACGCATTGGCGTTGCCTTCGATCGCGTGTTGATTTTCGGCACTGCCGGGATCGCTTTTGCCGACGCTAAATACACCGGGAATGACAGTGGTGTATTCGGGGATGTCAATTTCAACGATGTCGGTGGCGTGGTCGGCGGTGGCCTTGAATGGGCGGTGGATGACGTTCTCAGCTTCCGGGCGGAGGGGCTTTACTACTTCTTCAATGACAAGAAAAACACCTCCACTCTACTCGCCACGTCGAGTGTTGGCGATTTTGCCGAGCTAGAGGATGCGTTCGTTGTCAGGGTCGGGGCAAGTATCAGCCTGGACGATCTGTTCGGGCGAAACTGAAGCTTGATGCCCAAGGACGTTGCGTGGGCCTATCGCTCGGATTGACGCCGGGCATGTTACGACAGTTTAGCCCAGTTTCTAAGACCACACAGGCGGCTTGGCCATGGCGCCGCCGAACATTGCGAGCCACAGGCTGGTGGCGATGCGCTGTGCGGCTTCGACGACCACGGGCCGCGCGTCAGGATCGAACACCTCGTCGACGGTCTGCGAAAACATTCCCAGCCAGATCTGGAAGTCACCGGTTTCGATGCCGGTCAGCTTGACGTGCGCCGGCACCGGCTGGCCCTTGTAATCGCCTGTGCGCAACAACACCGAGCACCAGAACAGTTTCATCTTCTCCAGGTGCGTGTCCCAGTCTTTTTCGATCTGCGTTTCGAAGATCGGCCCGAGCCGGTCGTTCTGGCGTATCCGGCCGTAGAACTGGTCGACGAGATCCGACACCTGCTGGCGGGTGATGGATGGGTGTGCCGGGCGGCGGCCCACCGCATGGCTGGTGACTGGAATGATTTTCGACACTGAGACGAACTCCGACGGGTGCGCAATGCCGGTTTAATGTCATGACCCTGCGACTATGTCGATGCCTTCCTCGCCGTGGCAGGGCATGCTGCGGATCCTGGGCCATTCATCGGTACCTTCGCCCAGGATCTACTGGTCTTTGATCCATGGGCCAAGTAGTGTGCCGGCTGCTTGAGCATACAGGGGAGAGCCATGACGGGACGGCTTGAGGGGAAACGGGCGTTTGTTACGGCCGCCGGGCAGGGCATCGGACGCGAGGTTGTCGAAACCTTCGCGCGCGAAGGCGCTAGCGTCGTTGCAACCGACATCAATGAGGAGCTGCTTTTGTCGCTGAAAGGCTGCGAGACGGCCGTGCTGGACGTGCGCGACAGCGATGCCATCGAGCGCATGGCGGCGGATACAGGCGCCATTGACATTCTCTTCAACTGCGCAGGCTTCGTACACAACGGATCGATCCTCGATTGTTCGGAGGAAGACTGGGATTTCTCGTTCGATGTAAATGTTAAGTCCATGTACCGTACCGTCCGGGCATTCCTGCCCGCCATGTTGGATGCGGGCGGCGGCTCGATCATCAACATGTCGTCGGTGGTCAGTTCGGTGAAAGGCGTGCCCAACCGGTTCGTATACGGGACGACGAAAGCGGCCGTGATTGGGCTGACCAAGTCGATCTCGGCCGATTTCATTACAAACGGGATACGCTGCAACGCCATTTGCCCGGGGACCATCCAGTCGCCTTCGCTGGAAGAGCGGCTGCATACACAAGGCGATTACGACGCGGCGCGAGCTGCGTTCATCGCGCGCCAGCCCATGGGGCGGCTCGGCAAACTGGAAGAGGTTGCGGCCCTTGCAGTGTATCTCGGCTCGGACGACTCCGGTTTCACCACCGGCTCGGTCCATTTGATCGATGGCGGCTGGGCGACCTGACCAACGGGAGAAGACTGCAAATGGCCACAGGATCAGATTTCGAAGGACAGGTTGCCGTCGTCACAGGCGGAGCTCAGGGTATCGGCAAGGCAATCTGCCAGCGTCTCATGGCGGGCGGTGCCGCGATCGCAATCTGGGATATGGATAGCAAGCTTGCCAAAGCCACAGTGCAGGAACTGTCGGCGAACGGAACCGCCATCGCTGTGGATGTTGATGTAACGGAACAGGGCTCTGTCGAAGCTGCACGGGATGCGACGATTCAGGTTCTCGGTGGCATCGACGTCCTCATCAACAATGCCGGAATGTCCGGCCCCAATGCCAGGACATGGGAATATGAGGTCGATGACTGGCACCGGGTCATGCGGCTCAATCTCGATGGCCCGTTCCTGTGCTGCCGGGCGGTGGCGCCGCATATGATCGAGCGGGGCTACGGGCGCATCGTCAGCGTATCTTCGATTGCCGGCAAAGAGGGCAATCCCGGAGCGCCCGCCTATTCGGCTTCCAAGGCGGGTCTCATCGGGCTGACCAAGTCTCTCGGCAAGGAACTTGCGGAATATGATATTTCGGTCAATTGCGTAACACCGGCGGCAGCAAAGACCGCAATCTTCGACCAGATGTCGGACGAACACATCGCCTATATGCTGTCAAAGATCCCGCGCGGCCGATTTGCCTTCGTCGAGGAGATCGCAGACGCCGTTGCCTTCGCTGCATCGCGGGCGTGTTCGTTTACAACCGGGTCGGTGATCGACGTTTCCGGAGGCCGGGCCACTTACTGAGCTGCCTGCGCCAGCTCCTCGTTGATCTCCCGCAGGCTCTCCAGAACGGCCTGCGACAGGTGGTCGATTTCAGCCTGCTCCATGGGTGTTGAGAGGCAGCCAAATCCCCAAGCGCTTATGAGCACGCCCTTGTTGAGGAGCTTGGGAAACAGGCTCGCCATGATCCTGTGATGGCGGTCCGCGGTGGCCCGGTAATGGGACCTGTAGTCGTGAAACGGCTCATCGGTGAAGCTCATGAGAAAGAGTGAACTTTCGCCCGTCACCTGCCCGCCGATGCCGGAAATTTCGAGCGCTTCCTGCAATTGACGCCGCGCGGTGTCGCCCAGCGCGTTGAGCCGGTCGATGGCATCGCCGTCATAAGCCCGCAGCATGGCGCAGCCGGCCGCCATGGTGAGGGGATGGGCCGTGAAGGTTCCGGACTGGGGAACCGCTGCCTTGCCGCCGCTTGAATCGAACATCGCCATAACGTCGGCGCGGCCGGCCAGAGCGCCGATCGGCATACCGCCCCCGATGATCTTGCCGAAGGTGGTCAGATCCGGCTTGATCCCGAGCATCTCCTGAGCGCCGCCGCGGGCGGCACGATAAGATATCACCTCGTCGACAACGAGCAGTGCGCCGCTGGAACTGGTGAAATCCTCAAGCATGGCGATGAATTCAGGGCTCGCCCGCCTGGCGCCGCAGCGCGCGGAGATCAGGTCAATGAAGACGCCGGCGAGCTGGTCTGCGCAGGCATCGAGGATCTTGCGGGCAGCTTCAGGCTCGTTATAGGGAATGACGACCACATTGTCCGTTACCCCCTCAGGGACGCCATCGGAGAAGCCGACACTTTGCGGCGCCTCCTGGCCCCAGGTCTGGGGTGTCGGGTCGAGGCTCACTTCGGCAAAGTCATTGGAGCCGTGATAGACGCCTTCGCATTTGGCGATCTTTGGCCGGCCGGTGAAGGCGCGGACGGCCTTCATGGCGTTCATCACAGCTTCGGAACCGGTGACGACGAAGCGCATGCGTTCGAAGTTCGGGTTGCGCTGGCAGATGATCTCGGCCAGTTCGATCTCAGCTGGAACGGCGAGTGCGGAGCAGAAGACCTGTTTGGTCTGCTCGATGATGGCGCGTTCAACATCCGCATGAGCATGACCCAGAATGGTCACGGTGTAGTCGTTGTGAAAGTCGATGAACTCGTTGCCGTCGACATCGCGCATGCGGCAGCCTGAAGCTTCGGCCGCATAAATCATGTGGGGGGGAAAGTAGGTCTGATTGCGGGTGCTGCCACCGGGAAATACCGCCTGCGCGCGTTCAAACAATTGGGCCGATTTTGATGAGAAGTCGGGAAATATCGAAGTCATTCTGAAGCCGTCCTCAAGTCCTGATGGCAGGGGTTATTAAGCCTGCGCGGGTCAGATCATGGCAGATTGGGCTAATTTCGTATATGATTGTGCGCATGAACAACCGGTTGACTGGAAAGTGGAACGCATAAACATGCACCTCAACCGATATTTGTGGGCGCCACTGGTTGTGCTGGCGGTTGTTTTTGCCGCCACGATGCCCGTGCACGCGCAGGACCGCAAGGCGCCGTTCGTCGATGAGGGAGAGCAACAAGCCTCCTTCGCGTCCTATCGCAAGGCTTTGCTCAAGGCAATCGTCGCGCGCGATGTGGACACCATCGTGGCATCGGCCTCGCCGAACATTCATCTTGATTTTGGCGGCGGTGAAGGGCGCGATGAATTTCGCAAGCGGCTGACCGCGAAGGCGGAAGATTTCGGGCAGGAGTATGCCTATCTGGCGGATCAGCACCGCGAGGAATATTGGGGGGCACTGGAAGAGGTGTTGCGTCTCGGTGGCGTGTTCACCAAGCCAGATACGTTCGAAGCGCCCTACACCTGGGTCGTCAAACTCAAAGACAGCGATGACGTGTTCGCCACCAGCTTCGTTATCGGTTCCGATGTGCCGATGCGGGCGCGCGCCAGCAAGTACGGAGATGTGACCACCCTGCTGGATGATGACATTGTCAAGGTTCTGGAAGGCGGCAAGGGCACCAGCTTCGTTGAGATCCAGCTTGCGGATGGCCGCAAGGGCTATGTCCACAAGGACCATCTGCGCAGTGCGATCGATTATCGCGCGATCTTCGAAAACTCAGGCGGGCGCTGGTTGATGATGGTGTTCATCGCCGGAGATTAGATCGTTTCCACGTAAACGTGAAGCGATCTAGGTGTGACTTCTCAGCAGGTTGTTCAGGTTTTGCACTGGTGATTGGTGTTTGAGAGCTGAATGAGGCCTTTTCTGGTTG
>WNLI01207287.1:0-12810 GCA_025802215.1 Wirenia argentea | reverse complement strand
GCATTTGGTATACCGAACTTTCACGTTTGTCCACGTTGCCCTGGTACATGTGTCTCAAATGCGGGTGGAAAGCCCGGGAAAAATCCCCGAAAGTAATGGCCTCGAACCCCCGCCTCTCGCATGAGAGTCCAACGCTCTAACCACTATAGGTATAGGTATAGGATATGACAAGTTTTGTATAGTGATATCTACACACTGTGAGATGTATATTGTAATCTTAACTGTACAGTGTGAGTCGATAAATATGCAAGTAAATTTCAAGGTGATATCATGATCATAATATACATCGGACAATTATAGCGATATGACTTGTTGAAAAGGGTGTTCTCTATTTCCGTCAGAATGACTGGTAAAACTTTGTTTAGTTATGGGATAATTATATTTTCAATACGCCGCAGAATTGAGATTGGCACCAAGTTGACATTGACACCTCTGTTGACGCAGTGTTTGGCATGTCCTTAACACCCTGACCAATTTACATGGTTATCCTCGATAGTAGGCAAGTTGAATACACTCGGATTTCGTACCTCATGGTTGGTGTTATAGATCAACTAACAAAGTTGTACACAGAATACACAATAATTATACACACCTCCTGTTTTCAAAACAATAACGAAGTCATACAGTTTGCTGCTCGCTAACTGGTGGTTTGAAAAGGCTATAATTTGATCACATTAGAATGTCCGAAAAAACTGTACTATGACATAAAAGCTAACACTGATTAATTTCAGCCAGCAAGACTACATATCACTCGATTAAATCCTAACCGACACGTCGAAACCACAAACGCTCTCCGCCACGATATTGACAGAGGAGAGGAGCGAGAACAAATATTGCTCCTCGACATAGGACGGAACCAAAATGTTCAACATCCGATTAACGTACAGCACGATGACCATGAACAGCACGATGACCAAAATGATCACCACGACCAGCACGATGACCAAAATGATCACCACGACCAGCACGATGACCAAAATGATCACCACGACCAGCACGATCACCAGAACGATCACCATGACCAGCATATCGATGACCAGCATGATGTCGATGACTACAACGATGCCCCACCTTTTGAATTGTAATTTGATTGTATCATGTGTTTTAACATTTTGTCAATCTTTTTTCTATCCAATTATAATAACAACTCATTTTGAGTAACTCATGTTGAGTAAGGTTTTCTATACAGTCTGCCTTTAAGTTGTTTAGTCTATTTCTTATAAATGTGATGGTCAAAAAGATATTTGTACTCTCCCAATATCTGAATATTGGGTGGTGGTGAATTTAGGCTCACTTTAGAGGGATACTAGAATATTTTCTACCATATTTTTTCTAATGTAAACAACAATATCAGATTTAATCCACGGCAGTGTAGTAAAGGATAATATCCGATTTGTGTAAACATAAATGGTTTGTCAATTTTGGTATTTGGTATTTATTGTATTGGTCTTTTCTGGGTTTCTTTTTTGAGTTCGAACCAATATTTTCTTGCATAAATTTTTGAAATGTTGCGTAATCAAAAATGCTGATTAAAAACGTAGGATATTTATCAATTATAGTGTATCATTCTCTTGTCAAAAATGGTAAAGTTTTTGTGCATTTGTTTCATTTACCCGTACTTTAGCTTTTGATAATCATTTTGATTGTTATAATTTGTATTCAGTCACTTTCATTTCACTCATTTTATATTTTATGTATAGTAATTTACCCCTTAGTCCTATTACTAGTCACATGCTTTACATATTTGTAAAGGATAAATCGCAGGTTTTGGGTCATCGAGACAAAAAATGTGCGGCATGGTTTACAGAATCCATCTATGTTTCCTCTAAATGGGTTACAAATTTGTGAATAAAATTTCTCTTATTTTAGATTATGATGCGATGTCATGAGGAACGTATGTTTAAAAAATCCATCCTGTAAAATAACAAACGTAACTTTTTCAAATAGGTTGTGATACAAAATGGCATTTCTGTGATCATCTAAATTTTATAACGTCATTGGTCAACGTTTTTTGGCGTCGGATTATAACTGGCCAATTTGTGTAGCCATCGGAGCACGCAAAATACTTCATTGTGGCACAAATTGTTTTTTTTAACTATAATGCAATATATTATAAGCAAATAAAAAAGAGTTTTCTGATTTATCCTTTAATCTGCTGCTGCTTGCAGTACATGTACTGATGTACATAACTATTGTATTGTTATTAGTAATCAGTCTTGTCTCTTTCTATGATATTTATGTTTATTCTTCAATCTTCATAAAATATAACTGTAATTACTGTAACACTGATATAATATCGTGTATTCTATACAGGAAAATACAGAGTACAGTTATAGCATAAATTGTATTTGCAACAATACAATAGTAGTCTCAGTAGTCTGTATAGTGCGCTTCAATTTTTTATTTAAAGTTAAATTTTATTTATGATGACTTAGTAGTGGTTAACAATATTTTCACTTTTTTGCGATTTTAAGTAAAAATATTATGCAAAATCGTATTTATAAAAATCTGCAATTTTTTGCATAAATAGTAAAATAGTGATTAAACTTTGATAAAAAGTTGCAGAGCTAAAAATATGTATAGTTAATGTAGCCTACCATATTTTTTCTAATGTAAACAACAATATCAGATTTAATCCACGGCAGTGTAGTAAAGGATAATATCCAATTTGTGTAAACATAAATGGTTTGTCAATTTTGTAGGTATTTATTGTATTGGTCTTTTCTTGGTTTATTTTTGAGTTCGAACCAATATTTTCTTGCATAAATTTTTGAAATGTTGCGTAATCAAAAATGCTGATTAAAACGTAGGCTATTTATCAATTATAGTGTATCAATCTCTTGTTGGTAAAATAATTAATGTATCTAGCAAACAACTTGTCAAAAACGATAAAGTTTTTTTTATGTTTTGTGTGCTCATTTCATTTACCCGTACTTTAGCTTTTGATAATCATTTTGATTGTTATAATTAGTTGTATTCAGTCACTCATTTTATATTTTATGTATAGTAATTTACCCCTTAGTCCTATTACTAGTCACACTGCAATATATATATATATATAAGCAATTAAAAAAAGGTTTTCCGATTTATCCTTTAATCTGCTGCTGCTTGCAGTGCATGTACATAAATATTGTATTGTTATTAGTAATCAGTCTTGTGTCTTTCTATATTTATTTTTGTTCTTCAATCTTCATAAAATATAACTGTAATTGCTGTAACACCATCATCATTGTATCATTGTATTCTATATAGTTTATTTTAATGAAAATAGTATACAGTTTTTACCAACAATTTGCAAACAATTGGTCAAAAACGTTAAAGTTATTTTTATGTTTTTGCATGTTCATTTCATTTACCCGTATTTTAGCTTTTGATAATCATTTTGATTGTTATAATTAACTGTGTCCACTCACTCATTTTATGTATAGTAATTTACCCCTTAGCCATACTACTAGTCACATGCTTTACATATTTGTAAAGGATAAATCGCAGGTTTTGGGTCATCGAGACTAAAAATGTGCGGTATGGTTTACAGAGTGCATCTATGTTTCCTCTAAATGGGTTACAAATCTGAATAAAATTTCTTTTATAATTTTAGATTACGATGCGACGCCATGAGGAACGTATGTTTTTAAATCCATCCTGTAAAGTTATGAACGTAAATTTGTCAAAATTAGGTTGTGATACAAAAAGGCGTTTCTGTGAACATTCATACTACTAGTCACATGCTTTACATATTTGTAAAGGGTAAATCGCGGATTTTGGGTCATCGAGACTAAAATTGTGCGGTATGGTTTACAGAGTCCATCTATGTTTCCTCTAAATGGGTTACAAATTTGTGAATAAAATTTCTTTTTAGATTACGATGTGACGCCATGAGGAACGCATGTTTCAAAAATCCATCCTGTAAAATAACTAATTAAAATTTTTCAAATAGGTTATAATACAAAATCACGTTTCTGTGATCATCTAAATTTTATTACGTCATTGGTCAATGTTAACTTTTTTGGCGTCTGATTATAACTGGCCAATTTGTGTAGCCATCGGAGCACGCAAAATACTTCATTGTGGCACAAATTGTTTTTTAACTATAATGCAATATATTATAAGCAAATAAAAAAAAGTTTTCCGATTTATCCTTTAATCTGCTGCTTGCAGTACATGTACATAACTATTGTATTGTTATTAGTAATCAGTCTTGTGTCTTTCTATGATATTTATTTTTGTTCTTCAATCTTCAATTGTAACTGTAATTACTCTACCACTGATATAATATCATGTATTCTATACAGTAGTTTATTTTAATGAAAATACGGAGTACAGTTATATCATAAATTGTATTTGCAACAATACAATATAGTAGTCTCAGTAGTCTGTATAGTGCTCTTCAATTTTTTATTTAAATTTAAATTTTATTTATGATGACTTAGTAATGGTTACAAATATGAGTCATTTTCACTTTTTTTGCAATTTTAAGTAAAAATATTGTGAAAAATCGTATTTATAAAAATCTACAATTATAGTGTATCAATCTCTAGCAAACAACTTGTCAAAAACGGTAGTTTTTTTTAAATGTTTTTTTTTTGTGTATTTCATTTACCCATACTTTAGCTTTTGATAATCATTTTGATTGTTATAATTAGCTGTGTCCACTCACTCACTTTATGTATAGTAATTTACCCCTTAGCCATACTACTAGTCACATGCTTTACATATTTGTAAAGGATAAATCGCAGGTTTTGGGTCATCGAGACTAAAAATGTGCGGTATGGTTTACAGAGTGCATCTATGTTTCCTCTAAATGGGTTACAAATCTGAATAAAATTTCTTTTATAATTTTAGATTACGATGCGACGCCATGAGGAACGTATGTTTTTAAATCCATCCTGTAAAGTTATGAACGTAAATTTGTCAAAATTAGGTTGTGATACAAAAAGGCGTTTCTGTGAACATTCAAACTTCATTGGTCACCATTTTTTTGGCGTCCGATTATAACTGGCCAATTTGTGTAGCCATCGGAGGACGAAAATACTTCAGTGTGCCGCAAATTGTTTTTTTTTACTATAATGCAATATATAAGCAAATAAAAATGGGTTTTCCGATTTATCCTTTATCCTTCTGCTGCTACTGCTTGCAGTGCATGTACATAACTATTGTATTGTTATTAGTAATCTGTCTCTATGTTCTTCAATCTTCATAAAATATAACTGTAATTACTGCAACACTGATACATCATGTATTCTATACAGTAGTTTATTTTAATGAAAATACAATAGTAGTCTCACTGGTAGACGCTGGGATGACATGTAAAAAGACGTCTAGAAAATCAATTTGGCAGTCTATAAACCTGGAGCATAACTGACTTACATGCCACGCCGCCACGGGCTTTTAAAGAAAAGCTGCACAATTAATTAATTAATGTAAATTTTTTTAATGTTATTTCAGTATTTTTAGACATACAATTAAAACATCAGCTAATTTTTTGTGTGTAAGTTTCATGAAAAAAGGGCGCGATTCTTCAACTTTAAAAAGATGTCAAAAAATTTTGATGCATGCGCAATATGAATATAGACGGCAAACTTGACTTAGTAATGGTTAAAAAGATATAGGCCATTTTCACGTTTTTGGGATTTGCAAGTAAAAACTACATACACATGATACACTGTACAAACTTATTTACATTTACATTGATATGATAACAATATTATGTTAACATACACGTGTAAAACTAAAATGGGGCATTATTTTCAACAAAACTATATGTACAGTACACTCTTTTAAAACGGTAACATTTACAATTGAAAAAACTGATTACCGATTCACAAGACATGAACAACGTGATAGTTAAAATATAATATATACTACATAGGGTGGGTCAAAAATTTGTATACACACACACACACACGCTACAATATACTCTTGGAAAAAACTTAGGGAACACCCCATTTTTCTAAAATTATATTTTACACATACGTATATTTCATAAAATATAAAATCCAACTTTATTTGTTTATTTACGGATAAGGGTATGTAATCGTACAAAAAAATCAGTTCATTTCCTAAATAATTTTTACATGCAAATTTCTTTTTATGTTTTTGGCTAAATTAATGGTGCGTAAAATTAATCCGTGCACCAAAAGTATGAGCGTAAAGTCACAAAAGTTATGTTCTTACAGAAAATAAAAAAAATGTCAGTAAAATTTCGCACGTTTTACTGATTTTACCATTCTTCGCATGTTGATGATTTGCAATCTTAAGCCTATACTGGCCAAATGACTTAATATATACACATAACCCATGATAATACAGGAAAACAATTATCATTCTTATATCATAGCCCGCTAGCAACCAGATCCCAAACTTGACTTTTCAGATTTGCCACTTGTCGCGATATGAATATGTAGTGCTTATGAAATGTTAACATACAGTATGGTATACATTTTTACTGCAAATTATTTCCATATAAATGCCCAAACCTACTACGAATAAAAATTAATCCACACCAATCCTATATTTATATAATTATGCTATACTGTATACAGTACTTTGGTGTTCCCTAACTTTTTTCCTAGAGTATACATTATTGACCGTGTTGGAAACAAGTGATTTAGTATAGCAGTTTGTTATGTATTATTTTTATGCATAACAATAAATTCGATAAACCCGCTATTAATTTGTTTTCTATATCTAAATTGTAATCCAAATATTTATTTTGCTAATCAATTTTGGTCAACAACGGTAATGGATAAGATTCAAATGACAAAAGCATTTCCAAATTCCAACACTGATTATTGGTTAAATATGTTCCTAAGGAATCGTATAAAACCATAATTTTATAAATTATTTTGGAATAACTGAAATTATTACAGTTAATGTGGGAAATTTTGATAAATTAAAGATCACATAAATTCAATGTTCCTCTTCAAACAACAATATGCAAGTTTCTATATTTGCATTTAGATGACATAATTTTATTAGGTCATGATAGTATTGATCCCTTCTGAACATTTTGGCTAAGGTTATTATACAAGACATAATAATAGTAGTGAGTATACGAACATATGGATCAGCCTGTATATTATTATACAGGTCTGATATGACCATAGATATTATAGATACATATTACATATAATATATTCTTTATATTCATATTTTTCTATACACAATATTATTATATTGAATTTTTCGTTAATTTAAGTTTCTAAATCATATTCTTTCTGATATGAGTACTTACAACACTATTTTGCAAAGTTACACTTAAGTAAAAAATATGTAATTGAATATGATATACATACGAGATGATGTATGTATACATATTTGTACTTTTTATAATACATATTTTTTTAGATGCAATATTTTCATTATAATTTTATTATTTTCACAATCAAAATTCGAGACAGAATATATATTTGGCTTCAATAAATAAGAATTTACATATTACTTTTACTGTGCAAATTGGATAGAAAAAAGACTATGCGATTATTGAGGCTGAAATAAAATGAATTTATTTCGATCAAGACCATATAAGCCCAAGACAAAATAATAATAAAACCTCAAAGAAGTACGCATAAAATTACAATAAAATTACTAAATATCAAATACATTACTGCAGACATTAATACAGTACAGTATATAGATAATAATTTGTAAGTATTATAATATCGTCGCCGAAAAGCCATGCACTGGCCGGCACCAACACAATGTTTGTAATATATTAACAGTATTACAGTACCTATGCAAGTATATAATGCCCTGTTATACTACACCATACTGCATTGGCGGTACTATATAATGCAAGTTATACCTCACTACGCTACACCATGTCCTACGCCACATTTCTCAACACTACGTCACACTATATTGTACTATATTAGACTATGATATACTATACTACATAATACTGCACTATACTACATTATACTACTGTACACTTTAATACACTATACCACACTATACTACATTATACTACACTATACGGTATACCACACTATATTATTATTACACTATCCCAACGCTTACTACACAATACTATACAGTATACTGCACTATACATGCACTACACTGATCAATACTACACTGATCAATACTGCACTATGGTACCCGGTCCGCACTATATTGTACTATAATGCTCTATACTTCACTACACCACACTACGCAGCACTATATTGTACTATATTAGACTATACTATTCTACACCATATACCATACTGTACTATACTTACTACACTACACTGTACACTATACTACATCATACTATATTACACTACACTATATAGTACATTATACTACATCATACTATTATAATACCATACCCCTACAGTACAGTACACTCTATGACTATACATCATCATATACTACAGTACACTCTATACTACACTATACTAGACATTATACTACACTATACTATATTACACTATCCAACACTACCACACACTATATTGCATTATACCACACTATAATATTATACTGCACTATGCTGTACTAAAAAGGAAAAAAAAACAGATGTTATTTTTATGCTGAAAAACTGCAAATAAAATTAAACAATTATGATCATATATGGCCAGAATGGAAAGGCATACAGGCAAGTACGGTGGGCAGCAACGGCAAATTTCGAGCCCTGCTATACCACACTATATTACACTACACTCACTGTACTATACTACACAATATTGGTATATTGCACTGGACTTGAGTTCCTATATAGTAATTGTACTGCTACTCTGTGCTATACTGCATTATACTACATCATACTACACTATACTACATCATACTACACTATACTACATCATACTACACTATACTACATCATACTACACTATACTACACTACACTACAGTATACTACACTACACTATACTACATTATACTACATTATACTACACTATACTACACTATACTACACTACATTATACTACACTATACTACATTATACTACACTACAGTATACTGCACTATACTACATTATACTACACTATACTACATTATACTACACTATACTACATTATACTACATTATACTACACAATACTACATTATACTACACTATACTACACTACAGTATACTACACTATACTACATTATACTACACTATACTACATTATACTACACTATAGTATACTACACTACAGTATACTACACTATACTACATTATACTACACTATACTACATTATACTACACTATACTACACTATACTATACTACATTATACTACATTATACTACATTATACTACACTATACTACATTATACTACACTATACTACACTATACTACACTATACTACACTATACTACACTATACTACACTATATTATACTACATAATACTATATTATACTGTATTATACTACACTATACTGTATTATACTACACTATACTACATTATACTACACTATACTACATTAGCACACTACAGTATACTACATTATACTATACTACACTTACACTATACTACATTATACTACATTATACTAAAATAATAAAATAAATATGTGCATTTGGTATATGCACACTTTCACGTCTGTCCACGTTGCCATGTACAAGTGTCTCAAATGCGGTGGAAAGCCTGGGAAAAAATCCCTGGTTTTTGCAGGGCTCGAACCAGCGACCACCTCTCGTTCGAAAAGCCGTGGCACTGACCACTACACCACGAGGCCTACACTATACTACATCATACTACACTACACCACACTATTCTACACTATACCATACGACATTATACTACACTATAGTCCCGTGCTCGACATTAAGGCTTGTCCTATTATCCCCAGGAATATTTTTCGTAATGGCGGGACAAATGGTTTTCGAAAGCTAGGACAAGTAAAATTTTAACACATTATCACAGACTATATCAAAATTCGTTTTGTAAATTTATGCGAATTTATAACACCAAATATGCAGCACGACAAATTTCGAGCCCTGCTATACCACACTATATTACACTACACTCACTGTACTATACTACACAATATTGCACTTGACTTGAGTTCCTATATATAGTAATTGTACTATATTAGACTGCTACTCTGTGCTATACTGCATTATACTACATTATACTACATCATACTACACTATACTACACGTTATACTACATTTCATAATTAATATTAGGCGACTTGCGCCAATACTGTATGATATTATAATATGTCACATTCATGTATAGACGTTGTAAGAACGTTACATAATCATACTGTTCTACTGCTTTTCCATAGTGGTATACATATATGGAGTTGCACATACAGGTCATTTAATTCGTTACGGCCTATACTATATATATATATATATATATTATACTACACTATAGCACACTACAGTATACTACATCATACTACACTATACTACATTATACTATACTACATTATACTATACTACACTATATCACACTATACTATACTATACTACATTATACTACACTATAGTCCCGTGCTCGACATTAAGGCTTGTCCTATTATCCCTAGGGATATTTTAGGTGGTAGGACGAGTGGTTTTCGAAAGCTACTTGTCCTACAGGACAAGTAAAATTTTAACACATGGCACATGTAAATATTATCACAGTCAGACTATCAAAATTCGTTTTGTAAATATGAATTTGTAACACCAAAATATGAAATGGCACAATAATTGATCAATTTAGTGCAATAAAATAATGCATGATAAATGATTATGATGATCCATATAAATTTGTATGAATGTTCGCGATTGTTCGGACAAGTAAATGGTTAACCGGACAAGTTATCTTTTAACAACACTTGTCCTACGGGACACCTGCTAATATTCCTTAATGTTGACTGTTGAACTGTACTAGTGACTATATATACTATACCACACTATACTACATCATACTACACAATACTACACTATATTATACTATACTACATTGTGTCAATACTGTACTATGGTGCCCGGTCGGCACTATATTTCACTACGCTACGCCATGTTACACTATGCTACGCTACATGTACATTGTACATTACCCAACACTATGCAGCACTATATTGTACTATATTAGACTATGCACTATAATACACTAAACTACATCATACTACACTATACTACACAATTATTATACCACACTATACTACAATGTACTACACAATACTGCACTACACTACACTAGACAATACTGCCTTGAGTGCACTATATTGTACTATAATAATGCACTATACTTCACTACGTCATGTTACACAATACATGCTACATTACTCAACACTACACTACACTATATTGTACTAAATTAGACTATGTTACTTTGTGCTATACTGCCCTATATTGCATCATACTAAACTATACTGCACTATACCACACTATACTACATCATACTATAACTATACTATACTACACTATACAGTATACAATTACACTAGAGATACATTATTTACCCTATACTACATTATACTACACTATACTACAACATACCATACTGTATTACACTAGCCAATCCCATCCCACACTATACAGCACACTACACAATACTACACTGCACTATGCATAATATGCACTACACCATGCTATACTACAATATACTATGCAATACTACATATATATACAGCACTATACTATACTACACGATACTACATTATACTACAATAATCGTCTATATTATATATTATACTATACTAAATAGTACACTATATTATAATAATAGTTAGTACACCATACTACACTTCACTATACTACATTATACTACACTATAGAACATGTACCCTACAGTATTTTGTAAAACTGTCAATATCAATGTCTTCTAATGAATAAAATGTTTTCCTGGCTCGTGTAACAATTTATTGTGGCGGTTTAGACACTGATTGAAATTACGTAGACACTATGCAGTGTGCTACATTTCCTTTAATCGTAGACCATCATTCAATATGTCATGTGTGCAATTTTTCTATTGACCCAACTTTTTGGCGAAACAGAACAGTTTTTTGGCTCTCCTGAAAAATGTCATATTTCTAGATTTTTCGGCGATGATATGAAATTATGAATCAATAATTAAAGGACGTCATAATTATGTCCAAATATCCATTTTGTTGGTGGTATCTATTGGTAAATCCATAAATGTTGTAGTAGTCTTACAGTATGCTACCCCCATGATAGGCGACATACTCTACTGGTCACCATAGCACTATATGGTTACTCGTAGTGAAAATTCATAATTCCGGCAATTTACATCGATCTCAGTTCTATAAACCTTACACCGAATAACATCTATACATATAT
Source organism: Wirenia argentea (assembly GCA_025802215.1). NCBI lineage: Eukaryota > Metazoa > Mollusca > Solenogastres > Pholidoskepia > Gymnomeniidae > Wirenia > Wirenia argentea. The sequence continues at coordinate 600 of WNLI01207287.1, read as the reverse complement.
AGTTTTGATATGTCTCCAATTCAATTCGAAGTGATTTGACGGTTTGACAATTTCATTGGTTGCTTATTGAATGCTGGTTTATGTATAGGACATTTTTTAAACTATCTAGATGCGCGGTGTTATTTGGTGTAAGGTTTATAACCGAGAACAATTATAAATTTTCATTACGAGTAGCCATATAGTGCCTTGCTGTCAAATAGATTATCTTTCATATCTTGAGGTTAGTACTAACTTTGCATTTACTAGTAGATACCACCAACAAAATGGATTTTCGGACATACAGCCTTCTTTAAGCAGAGTTGCTTTGACCATAGCATACAGTGATAATCAATTTGATATAGCCTATAACACCCCTCACAAATATTTGGTTAAATTCCAACATTATGACCGTATCAACACATAAAATACTACAATATTGATAAGTCATCATTACAAATGCCAAGTTTTATGAAGTTAAGACATACGTATAATCATAAATATGTATACCCTTGGAAAAAAGTTAGGGAACACCAACATATATAGTATATTATTATAAATATAGGACCGGTGTGGATTATTTTTTATTCGTAATAGGTTTGGGTATTTATATGGGAATAATTT
>WNLI01207176.1:0-12811 GCA_025802215.1 Wirenia argentea | reverse complement strand
TGGCAGTGGCATTGTTGGTCGTGGGGGGGGGGGGGAGGCCGCCCCCATACTAAATGAAGAATTACGCCTCGTTTTGAATCCCGTATTTTCAAAATACGACAAAAATCCCGAAATGAATAAATGTTGTGTCACATTTTACAGCCATTGACCAAACAAATTCGTGGAAATTTCTCAAAGATGGGATAATACGTAGTCTACCGGTACATGATAACGTAGCAAGCCCATAAATCTAAACTACTCCAAACTACTCAATCTAACTCAAAACCATGTATTATTAGTCAATAAACCAATAAACGGGCCTGCAGATAAGACTACTATATGGCTATAGTAAGAGATGCCTGATTTTGTGTTGATTTGTATTGCTATTGTCCGAATGCTTAAATTTGTGTATCTTAATTTTGTTTATTTACGTATGCTAATGAGCACAGAGCGCAAAAGTTATATGTTTTAGAAAAAGAAAATGACGGCGTATTTTCAGCTCACTTCACGATTGAAGTTGAATGGTGCGTTGCCTACCGATAGTGTATACCAACGGCGAATGTGCAGATGAAATTTTTTCGGCAAATCTTGTCAACGCAAATTTTACCCCCAAAAAATGCCCATATATCAAAATTATAGTCGCGATTTTTGTGTACAACTTTGCTAGTAAAATATGTGCAAAGGACAAGTAGCCATATTGCTATGGTTCTCTACGACGTTCACGTCAAGCGGGAAATGCATTTATAATCGGTATCCGCGCACGCAGCCCGCAGGTAAATGCGCGACACAAAGGCGTCATTCGTCAATGTTAGATGGGCCTTAGTTTGTTAGTTATGCATAGTATTATACAATGTGGATATATATTTAAATGCACAAAAATACCAAGAATACATCTAGAATATCACACATCCGTGGCACGATCACTTTAACCTAAAGATTAACCTTTAGTTAGTGTAACTGTAAATTTTTTGAGTGTATTGAGACCAGTACACATGGAACGTATAACCGAGAATTGAACTAAAACAACAAGACGCTTGCATATTACAAACTCAATAAACCCAACTGGGATACTATGCGCCCATTTCATCTCTTCATATTTTAATCACTTTGTTTTGACAGTTGCTAAAGAAATCCAAGACGACCAAAAGAGTTGGATCACTGATGCCTGACCTGACCCCTGGAGGGTCACGACGCCCCCATCTCGCTCCTCTACGCACGGTATGTATGTTACGGACAAACCATGTACTTAAAAAAGGTAAAGAAAAGGTAAAATGTCGTGCTTCTACACCACACTTTTCTCCCTATGCGGCAAATCTCTGAAGAACGTGGAAGGCACTGCTATTACATACCTGCTTGCCCTTTACATCGCACAGGCACAGGTGTGGCGGGGGGGGGGGGGGGGATAGCTCGGTCGATTAAAGCGTAGGTTGGAGACTAAAATAAATAGACACGAATACCTAAATTGCATGAAAGCGATCTAATCGACATATTTCTCGTTCCTAACTGCATATTACGGTTAGAACTTATACGACGTCATTTCTTACATGGCCGCGTTCACATGAAAACATACTAAGACCACGTTCGTATAAATATTATCAGGCGTAGAACGTCTATACATAAAAATATTCAACAGAGACTAAGGTTGTGCTACTCGTGCAGCTAATATGCGCAGAGGTCTACAGCACGGTGCAATTTAATGGGCACATTACATAGAGGTAATCACTTTGTAAAATTGATATCGAGAAAAATATCTGGCCGAGTGCTAAATTATATCACCTGAGCGCGATTTTGTTTAGCCACGAGGCCAGATATATTTCGAGATATCAATTTTACAAAGTGATAACCTATGTATCACGTTCAATTTATGTGTTTTTTCCATCTATTTCGTCCATTTTCGGAAACAAATTGTATTTCAACAATACCATCATTTGAAAATGTTGTCAACTAGCTAGCTCATATCTTGATGACGTTGTTCACTGGTTTCGTCAAAATGTGTGTTTTTAAATTTATAATTCTTCTTAATTAGGCAGACGTGTAGTACCAAAAGTGACGTTTTTCACGTTTTCCTGATATTATGCCATATTGCCTTCTACGCTCGCCCGATATTCATGTTTCCGTTGGTTTAGTACAGGATAATATTCTAATATTGGCGCCATCAAATATGTGTTGATTTCTCGGCAGATATATCTTATTGTAAGTGATATTTTTTTAAAATTAAGTAGGAATGTGTGGTTTTACATCGAAATAAAATAAATTGTACAGGATGCAATTTTGGTTCTGTTGGGAAAATATCCATATAACGCTATAAAGTCTGGTCTGGAGCATCGATATCACACGTGTGACGGATCGAAATACTCGCTATTCGCCGATATTGAACCAGCTCTATCTGGTCATCAATGATCATTCTCATCATTGCTGGCAGCCATGTTCAAAGTTTTTCATCCTTTCTATCCGGCTACATGTGCCACAATGCATTGCGAACATCGAATCGGACATTTAAATTTCCCCGCCAAATTTCCACTTCCGGAAATCCTCAGAATTTCGCATAATTTCTTCGGAATTTCGCAAATTCCATAACCACTTCTAACCTGTCAGTCGCCAGTCATGTATTATGTGACAGTGTGAAATCGGGCTATAGGCCTATGGCTATTACAGATACCCGAGACAAAACCCAAAACTCATTTAGATTAGAATTTTTTAAAAAATAAGACAATGTATACTTTTAGTACATACACAGCTTGTACAGCATTCCTCATCTCTTGAAGCCGTTTCAGTCGGTACTCCTCCAAAAAAGCGTCATCCAGCGCAAATTCATCAATTTCATTTTCTTTTGCTTTTTCTTCTTCATCATTCAACTGAAGAAGAATAAAACAGTATAGAATATAGTAGTTAGATTTAGGATCCACATACCGCTGTATTACACAAGTTAGAAGCAACTCAAAAAAGTGCTGCTAGATTCATTTATACAAATACAAATCATTAGACATACCCTATTAAACAAACCCATGAATGGCTTATTCTTTTCTACAAAGGCCTACAAAACATGGCAAATATCCCTCTTGAAGATCTAGAGTCTTCCAAAAGGCGTCATTGTAATATGCATGACTAACATTTTAAACAAATGTTTGCTTCAACGTACGCATTCAAAAACAGCGTTATCCCCCATGCGGTCAAAGACTGCTTAGACTGTATTACACAGTATTAACATCGGGCCATCGGCTAATAATTCCAAAATGTTAAATGTTAATTATTGACAGGCTGACAGCCCTAATGAAAAATCTTGTAAAAGTAATAAACTCACATAAGAGCGACATGTGATGGAGAGTTTCTTGGCGAGCTCCAACTTTTGTACCTCGCTCTCCTCTCTTCGTTCATTCTCTAGACGCTTAAACTCTCTCCAGTCGGTCAACACACCTTTTGGTCCTGTCTGAAACGTTCAAGTTGTTAAATGTCAGACTTTAAAGTTATATTTGTAAATTTTGCATTAATTTTAATCTGGTGACTTCCAGTTTGTAAGGGCTCTGACGTGAATGACATTAATTACGTCATCCCCATTAAATTAATATAGACAAATATATAATTTGTCCTATAACTTAAGATGTTTTTCATTTGTCGCCCCCTCAAGCTGAGGAGTAAGCGGATACTGATTTGCACATTGATAATTATAAATTGATAGTTGATTGTACCTGCGTAACAATAATACACAAAAGCATGAAAAGGCTTTTGTGTGTCTTCTGGGTATGCGACTGCTTGTACTTGCATGTACAGACCATGTCATGTGCGAAGCAGCCATATTTAGAGTACAAAACTGGTGGAATCCCATGATGATGAGGTCGTTCGCTCATGATCGCCAATTGGCCGCTAACAACTTAATCAGCGACACAATAGTGCGCCCAATACCAGCCATTGTAGTGTGTGTACTCACTATACTGTATAGTGATCAGGGGATTGTGAATAGTCTATATTCAAAGGATTAGGCCGATTGGCTCAGGCTGTATAATAGATAACCATTTACCAATTATTCAAAAGGCACCGTCGCTCAGCAATAATAATGCCTTTTCTTCTATTGTGTATGATTAGCAGGGAATATATAAATACGATTAGCCTAGTCCACTTACGGAGCAGAGCAGCACACACGTGTGACATGACACAGGTCAGAGAGTCCATCTGCCACGATCTGGTTGGCTAAAATTAAAAGCTTATCCAATCAGCCCAGATGAAATCCTGGCTAGTGACTGCGATAGTCACTGCGGAATTTAAATCTTGTTCTTGTACATATCTCATTATATTATACTAAATTCCAATTGTACCACTATCATGGCCCGCTTGAATACTATAGCCAACATCATGATCGTGCTCCAATTTGAATTATGTATATATATTTTTCAATTTTTCAATTTCTCTTGTGAGTTTAACACAGTTACATATTTTACATTACTGTTAGTGTTATTTTAACATTTATGACCAACAAGCCGTTTTATGCTTATACGTAAGTCATATAAAATAATTGTTAATAAAAAAATAAAAAAATAAAATGATGGAGACATCTGGGAGGTGGAGGTCACAGGAGGTGGTGACGGTTGGGCAGTGGACATGGAGTATGTTGCATACAAGTGGTCGCATGTATGCACGATTCGTGGTACGTGCATGATGGGATATGTTAGAGGCTCGAGAATACTCGATCTGTAGGCACAGTGACACACCGGGTCTACACATAGAGGTCTGAGCTGTATCGACAAGACAAGGGAGAATTAAGACATGGTGTGGTGGTGTTGGGATGGTGCAGGTGAAATGATGGATGTGAAGTGGTGATGAAGCTTGGGTGGTGGAGGATGTGTGATATAGTAGGAGGTGGGATGGCGGAGGACAATAGGGGTGGAGTGGTTGTCGGGATGGATCGATGAGCACCATGAGCGTGGAACTGGAAGAGGTGGGTGTTTTTTATTTTTATTTTTTTAATTTATTATGGTGGTTTACAATAAGGTAACTATTATGTACAGGCCTGTGGGGGTTATAGTGTCACGTTTTTATACACCAATAATTCTAGATCAGATTTATGGGATATAAATATACCACATGTTCTAAAAGTCGTCATTCCGAAAACTATGAAATGCGTAAATGTACACATGCCATACTTTTGCTGCTAACCACTGCCGTGATACCAGACGGTACCGGACGGTACAAGTGTGATGTTAGTGTGTCCGAAACAAACTGTCAAACTCGTAAAAGACCCACACAAAATCAATGGATAAGCAGGAAAAGGACAAGGTTAATGTCGTAAATGCGTAATTTTGATGTCTGCTGATGGATATAGACTTAGCTTTATGGCACGTACAAGAATACTACTTATTATGATGGAATGTCATTAGGTGACAACATTTTCATTCGCATAAATATAAAAATTAGGCCTACTTCCGGGTGTGCATTCTGATTCTAAGATTCTTGGAAGTTGGAGTCGAGAGAGCTACTAGCAGACTGTTAGAGCGCAAAAGTCATCATAGAAGCAGAAGTCGTACACAGTACGAAATTACCTCTCAGAAAGCTAGCCGCTATGTACTTTATTCGTAGTGGCTACGGATCAATATCCCGACTTACGTAGGCTATTCGTACGGAGACATGCGCAGTGGCTATTTTGGGATTATGGCCGCCATTAATAAATTGAAGAAAATTACTATGACCCTCTCTCAACGTGCGGGAAGCCTGTACATTTTTTTTTATTTTATTGAATTTATATGAGTAGGCATTTTCCTTGTTAGCGATAGTGAATTTAATAATTAATAAAAATTATCGTAGACCTAGACCTATCTTCTTTTCGTTGTTTTTCATAATTGTTGGGTCACGTGGTATTTTTGGTAGCAGACGACAGTATTTATTGGGTTTTTAGGGGAGTGATTTCATCGGCTGTTTAGTCTAGTGGACTAGTCAGTAGTCGTAGGATTCCCACGCAGCCGGCCCGAGTTCTATTCCCGCTTGTGGCGATTTTTTTTTTTAAATTGAGGAGCAACTTAGAGCATGAAAATTGTCTAAGTCCGCAAATCACGGTACTGCGCATGTCTCCGTACTCGTAGCCTACGTAAGTCGGGATACGGATCCGTATCAGTAGCCGCTGCGTTGAATGCCGTTCATTATATTACTTCGCTAAATTTGATACAATGTATCAAATTTAGCGAACTTGTTAGGAAGTTTTAGGTAAGGCAAACCAGAACAGTAGAGTAGTGTCGCAAGACGTTGTACTTTGGATACCGAAAGTACCGGTACCGGTAGTTGATCGATCTGGGTAATTTCAATTGGCGCGTTTCCGCAAAAAAAAACCAGCTAATAATAGATCTGACTGCAAAATCATGAAAATGTTTCTAAGTTATAGCAAAGACTAAAAATCGAAGGACGGCTGTCTCGATTTCGATGAATCCATGTTGTCGTACGATTACGTACTTCCGTCTTTATTACCCACCTGTATATGGCTTAACCCAAAAATTAATCTGGCTAAAAAAACCCAATATGATTCCATTGGTTTAATGGTCATTGTACGGTTCACTTGACTGCCAAGTTGTTAATATCAGTAACGAATCTTACTCAAACGTGGGGTCATCGGTTCGTTTGACAATAAATTATTAGAGACAGCCCTCATCAAGCCATCCTCTCATTTTTAGTCTTTGTTATAGCCTAGGTGACGTAGTTGACAAGACTCCGTACCTCTGGATCTCAAGTCGAGCCGTTTACCAACTTAGTGCTGACTGCTGAGTCTGGCCTGTACTGCTCCCTCTCCACAACCTATGCCTATTGCCTACGAGGCTACAATATTACAAGAATTTGAATGTCGAAGAATATTAATTAATAATTCAAAATATAAATTATAATTCAAGTGTGAACTATGATGTGGACCCAAGACTCAAGTACTGACTCGGTCTCAGTAACTGCAAGTATTTGCCGCATTAACCAAAGGTCCAAAAGTACCAAAACACATGTAGGGCCTATATGATTTTAATGGCCCATTGCCAATATTATTTTGTTGGTGTTTATATAAATGTTCATTGTTCAATGTTCATGACTTGGTTTCAGAAAAAGAGCACATGATAACCCTGAGCACGTGAGGTGTGATTGAAGTGAACTCAGGCAAAAATGGACAAGAAGAAATTATCTCAAGTTCACAACAATGGGCCACCGTCAAAGAAACAAAAGTATGTTTCAGTTTGGTAATAATTAATTACATCACAAAATCATTTTAACCATGACGCTTTGCGGGCATTTGGATGACAAAAAACGCGCCAGAAAGTTGACAAGCTAAGTAGGCTACTGTATGATTGCATAAAAAATTGTTGTAAAATGTGTTTATGGATGTACAACATGACATACAGACACTTTTGAAACTTCGAATAGAGAAGAGATTCATGTAATATTATTTGCTATAATTATAATCTATCAATTTGAGGAAAAAACTCATTGTATCCATTCCATGTAGAATAATCTAATATCAAAAAACTGTAATGTACACTAAATTTTTTTAATTACTTATATCATAATCTCAACAGGGTGCGAGATGAAGATGATTTTGATGATGATTTTGACCTTGCAATGATGGATGAATACGAATCGTCAGAATCTAAGTTCTCCGAGGAGTTCTCTCAAGATTCCACTAGTAAGTAATACATTGGACAATTTGATATATGGAGGTTAAGATCGAATATGATCAGGGTTAGCTCTGGCCTCTCAACTCAGCGTGCCAAAAATGCCCATATTTATGTATAACTGTTCATGAGTCATGATTTTATGGGTTATTTTGAATAAAATCAATTGCCAAATGAAATTTTATTGTGCCACTTATAAAATCTGGCACGTAATGCACGTACAGAGCTAACCCTGAATATGATGTTCGTCACCCTTTCTATTTTCGGGGGTGTGTGTGTGTTTGTTATCGAGGCGGGTATCTAGCTTAGCTACTGTAATTTACGCCCCGGTGAGCTGTTTTAGAGTCACAAGTGGTCAAAGTTCACGGATTACGATCCTCAAAATGAGATGGTTAAAAACCACCAAAAAAGGGACCACGATCCATCTGAATCCCAAAAAGGTATCCACTATCCAGACCATCTATGGACCGTTTAATCTGTTTAAATAGAAAAGAAAGAAAGCGAAGCATTGGTCAGCATGTACATTCCCAATGTACTCGGACTTTATATTTTCTGTGTGTTCTTCTAATCTTTATGCAAAACGATATCCCTGTGCACATCTTATTGTATTGTTATGGGCTGTCTGTGGCTGATCTTGCAGGCATTGAACAATGGCCAACACGTAAAGTGATAAAAAATTTTTAGATAAATTACATAAATAATGATGGAGAAATCGTGTGGGTAGGATTTTTTAACCGTGACTCAAAAGACACTGGGCGGGATAGCTCAGTCGGTTAAACGTTAAGATTTCCATTCTTTTGGGATCCAGGGTCGTGAGTTCAAATCTTGGACTGTGCGATCAGGTGTTTTTCAGGTGTTCCGGGTTTTTCGGTGTTACCTGGGTAAGAACACAATGTCCGACTTACTTTTGACTTTAATTTTTAGTGGGAAAGAGCAAGTTCTCTGCATTTCTACGAATGTTACCCAGTTCCGCAAATCAGTATCTTAAATCAATGTAATTTCAATTTATTTCATGTGTAAACTTTTTGTCAGTGAGTTTTCTGATAATCTTACCTGATGAAATTATTCAATACTGTATATATGTAATGTATGTAATTTCGTGGGTCAAATATTTTCCCAATCGGTGCATTGTGCCGTTTTTTATTACGCCTCAGGTCCTACCTCACGTATATGCATTATGCATGTGTACAAAAAATTCGCGTGTTTTAAAGTGGTACTACTGTACTAGAGCAATGTGTGACAGAAAATCCTGAAAATTTGGTGCCATTGGTGGTGTATTTTAGGAAAGGATGTTGTTAAGCTATAACAACAAACTTTCAAGGAAAATCGTGCTATTCAACTAGAACGTAGACCTTTAAGTTTTGTGATGGATCCTGGCTCGCGAAATTAGCGAACTTAAACACCTCGAAAGTTTCCACTCTTATAGTTAATATAATGTATCTGATTGACAGCTGCGCCCGATGATGACTCTGCAATATGTAACCGCTGGCTGCGCCCAAGTTTGCCACCTGTCGACTCTAGCAAAGATACCATCGTCTTTCAACAGATGGAAACTGACTACTACATTGGTAAGTGACTAAGTCATATCTGATAATCAGGTAATTGTCATGTCATTATTAGGGAGATTTAGAAATATTCGAAGACTCCAATCCTTTGAGGACTCCCATCTTCGGAGTTTGATTCAAATTTACAGTTGGTCCAATATATAGACAAGAGATAATAAAATCATTCATTTACCAAAAAATATCTGCAGTTTTCTGCACAAATGATTAATCAGTTACATTATAGCTGCAATAAGTTGGTGTTCATGTAAAAAGTGAAACATATTGGGATTATTTTGTGTTTCTCATGTTAGAGCTTGATGAATACCATCGTCGATCGCCAAGAATGTTAGTTTTATTAGATGATGTCTGTTTGAAAATTCAAATCTTCAACGCCATTTTACACCACGTCACCTCTGTGTGATTGGTATCGATGCCAGCGCCTCTGCCCACCGACCAAGGCGACCACCGCACCCAAAACTAAAGTAAACAGATACTAAATGGATCGTTTGCTCTGTGTGTTGTACTGATTGATTATTTTGTTGTTCCAGGTTGTCACATGCCGGGTATGCCAGGACAAAAAGTCGGCCCCGTCCCCATCGTCTCAATGTATGGGATTGACATGGAGGGCCATTCTATATTGGCCCATGTGCATGGTTTTGCCCCCTATTTCTACGTCCCTGCTGTCGCGGGCTTCAAGCCGGAACACTGCAGCATTTTTAAGGTGAGAGCGAAATATAAATTTATTGTACATATTACATGTATCCACAATAATCACAATTTGCAGTAGAGTTCGTTGAATGTAAGATTTAAATACAGAAACCTAACTGGCTTACTAGGCATCATAAAAACCTTACATCGGGATATTTTCCATTATAACGTCAAAATTATTGTTAAATATATGCTCGTATCAACTGCGTTTCTCAACGATCATATGTTATCGCATACCATTGGAAAGAGGGATCATGTTTCTTTTTGGCTATCTGCGAAATTATACCGTGTGCTTCCGATTAAAAAGATGCTTACTGTTACATAAACTTGCATATTCCAAGTTACTGTTGCTTATACAGTTACAGTACATTTACACTACAGAAAAATGCCACGTTGAAACCTGCTAGAAATGATGGCGTAACTTGGGACTAAACGCGACTCAGTTCAGTCAGTTGTGCTAGAAATCCTGATTTGATGGATTGTAGAGTGATTATAGATCTACAATTATTCGTAATAACTTAAAAAAAATAATCATATAATAATAATAATTTCAGGACACATTGAACTCTATGGTAATGAATGACCTTCGATCAAACAAAGAAGGAATTGTACAAGCAGTGTTAGCGGTGGACCTACAGTCTAAGGAAAGTAAGTAGTCATATATATACAGTAGGGCTGACATGGGTTTACGGGTACCTACTACCCATGTGTACCCGAGTGCATGGGTACGTCGAATGGTAGGGCCAATACGGCCTAATAGTTTCTCCGTTTTACCGGAAAACCAAAAATATTCACCGAAAATGGGATTTAGAATACGAAAAGTGGACTGTACAATTGCTTCAACTTTAGTAAAATTATTCATTTCTGGCATAAAATGACAATTGTTTGAATAAATATAAACCTACAACTGTGATTTCATACCAATTTCATACCAATTTTTACATTATTTTCATTTAAAACACTTTGTAAAAATTCCTTATGTCACACAAAATACAGAGAAAACGGAATTTGCTTAAAAATTGTGTAGAAAACCGTAAGAAAATGAAATCGGTAATTTTTAAGATAGAAAATGGATGCCGGCATTTACAAAACGGCAAATTTTTGGCTTCAGCGAATTGTAATAAATGACCTTCGATTGACCAAAGAAGGAATTATACAGGCAGTGTTAGCAGTGGACCTTCAGTCTAAGGAGAGTAAGTGATCACATACAGTAGGACTGACATGGGTATACGGGTACCTACAGGCGGTGTTAGCGGTGGACCTACAGTCTAAGGAGAGTAAGTGGTCACATACAGTAGTGGTGACATGGGTATACGGGTACCTACGCCTACCCATGGGTACCTAAATAAAAAAAATTAATGTGAGCATTTATATACTGTACTCTCAGAATCTGTCCATGTTGCCATGCAGGAATCTCGCAAATGCAGGTTTGCAAGTCCGTGAAATATCCCATGAATTGTCGCAGCGTAAGCGTGAACCGGCAGCCGAAGTGCCCGTCGATTGACAATCTCGAACCGGCGTGCTGACCACTACACTATGTACATGAGGGAATGTGTATTGTGTAATGTGAATTGTAATGAATGAGCTGTGATTAAAGGAGGCATTGTACAAGAGTGTTAGCGGTGGATCTACAGTCTGTAAGTGTTCATATACAGTACGGCCGACATGGGTTTATGGATACCTACGCCTACCCACATGTACCCTCCACCCGGATGAAGGTGAATTGTAATGAATGACATGTGATCGAACAAAGAGTGAATTGTATAAGCGGTGGATCTACAGTCTAAGGAGATTAAGTGGTCACATGATACAGTTTTTACTTTTTAATTTAATAACTTATTTATTTAATCAACGTATTTCTTACAGCCTATCGGCTACATAACGGTCAGTTCACTCAGTTGAATATGACTGGTGGAATAGTCCTACAATTGTCGGAGGGAGGACTGTAACAAGGCCAAGAGGGCGGTCTGGATGTGATTTCCCCAGCAATTCGTAAAGTGCCTTGTTTTGAAGCTCTCAATTTTATCCTTAAAATCTTTTACAAAATTCAACTCACTTGTTATCATTTTCTGAAGAATAGAGCACCACACAACAACTTCGGCAGAAAAGCCGCTTCTTTGACATAAGAGGTCAACCTCAACATCATGGCAGAAAAGCCGCTTCTTTGACATAAGAGGTCAACCTCAACATGATGGGGATCAATAAAGAAAGAAAGGAAGAATAGAACAATTGTAAATTTGAGGTATTACAGATTCACCGACAAAAGTGTGCACCAACAGTATAAATCCCTACCTTTTTCTTGGCCAAGTAGGCTACAGTGAAGCATCCATAATTCATATTTCTTTACTATCCCCCTAAAAGGCCCACTTTATCTGCCACCTCATGTACTACACGTGCTACAAATTATAAGCGAGGATTCACTATACTGTAAAACATGTCATCCCCAGGTATATACGGTTACCATGGCAACCGGAGGGTGCCGTTTATCAAGATCACCGTAGCCCTACCACGTCTCATCGCACCAGCTAAACGTCTCCTCGAGTCAGGCTTTGTCTGTCCAGGATATCCAGTGCATGGGTACTCGGCCTATGAAAGCAATATTGACTTTGAAATCAGGTGAGTTATGAAGTAATTTTAAGTACATCATTTACATTCGCCAAATGAGCATATGCGGTGTATTTCATTGAAATTGTTAATTATTTAAACCAAGAGTGCAGTCATAACAATTTTTTTATATGTTGTTAGGCAGTCAATAGTGACATGTAAAATCGAAATTTTAATTAATTTCATCCCAAACTGACCTCGCTACTGTGGTTGTAAATAGCAACAATTTGCCATTCTCCGATGGGGGACTAATTTTGTCTGACAAAAAACTTGTTTTGAAATTTCCACCTCCATCCACCTCATGACGTCAGAATTACGCAAATCATCGAATAAAAAAAGAGAAAATTTTAG
>WNLI01207175.1:5315-19913 GCA_025802215.1 Wirenia argentea | reverse complement strand
AATACGCCATTTACTTTAGGGGAAAAATGTGATATATATCGATATCACCAAACCAATATCGATATGATATATCACATGCCATAATACCGATATTGGCGATATTATCGATATATCGTTGCAGCACTAATAGCAGTAACGTATTCTAGACTGACATTTGACGGATAGCTAAATCCAACAAGAGGCCCCAAGCCGCTCATCTGCATTTTTTCGGTGCACCATCAGCTTTGGAGAAATTTTGATGAGACTAATGATGGGAAAAATGAAGGAATTTGTTAGCACCCCTTGTATATTCCAAGTCTGACCCACATATTTTTTTGAATGCCCTGTGACCACGCCCTTTTCGCCGATATAATTTGTAAGATTTGAACAAACGCGAGTTCCAAGGCACCTAGGATGCCTCACAGCCCAAATTTCACATGTGCATGCCAACCGGATTCAGAGAATTTTTTGCAGGACCAGATAATTATTGGACCGCCCCAGCCACACCTCCTTCAGCCGATTTTGACGATATGAACTAGCTTGAGTACCATGGTACTAAGGATGTCGTAAATCAAATTTAGGCCTCAAAGCCAATAGCTTCCGGAGATTTTTGTATGGTTTTATACGAAAAAAAAAAAAAAATTTAATGCCAGCTGACCACGCCCTTTTTTGCCGATTTACATCTTTCTTTACCTTAACTAGTTTAAAGTATTACAAACAACAACAATATCCATCTAAAGTAATAACAACTTACTTTACTGACGAGTATGTCCGTGTGGTCGAAGTGACGGCCGAACATTTTCGGTGCGTCATTGGAAGATGATTCGATCTTGATGCAGACCTCCTGTCCCTTACGTGCAGATTCCACCATTTTATGGTTGTTCTCTATGCTCGATACACGTCCAAGGTCCAGGAACTGAAATGTAACAATTTAGAACATATTAAGCACATGTATAAATAAAGATGCAGGATTTGTTTTTTAGTGGAGGATGTCAAGATTTTATTATATGGTTGTTCTCTATGCTGGATACACAGTCAAGGTATTAAGCACAGATAAATTTGTTATAAGTACAATGATTCGATCTTTATGCAGACCTCTTGGCCTTTACGTGCAGACTCATGGTTGTTCTCTATGCTCGATACACGGCCAAGGTCCAGAAACTGGAATGTGATACTTTTGCATATATTTATGTCAAAAACATACATGGCATATGCGGATGCTGACAGTCAAAGAATTACACCCAGGTACAATGTAGGATGTTTTTCCAATATGATTTCACAATTTCATGGTTGTTCTCTATGCTGGATACATGACCAAGGTCCATGAACTGGAATATAAGAATTTCGCACATATTAAGCACAGGTAAGATGTAGGATATATTTTGTCTTGTACATATCGTCGTCGTCTCTATGCTGGATAGTGGATACACGCCCAAGGTCCAGAAACTGGAACGTAAGATTTTTTTGCATTTATTAACTCATTGACTGCCAATGACGCATATAAACGTCACAAACATATAAGCACAGCTAAGATGCAAGATGTTTTTACAGGAGGATTTCATGATATTATGGTAGCTTTCTATGCTGGTTACATGACCAAGGTCCATGAACTGAAATGTAAGAATTGTGCACATATTAAACATATTAACATTCAATGGTGAGCTTGACGAGGAAATTGATGTGAGATCTACGACTTGATGTTCATTGTCCTCTATCCAGAACCAGTAACTGCAAAGTGCAAAATATAGGAATATAATTATATTGGTATGCTAGCGCAAGCTTTCCACACCAGTCAAACACATGTATGCTCGGTATTCGATGGTTCCATGGTATCTCAAATAACAATATCTTAACCAGAACCAAGCAAGTTCCTCTTGTAGTCACTATCCGCAAATGTCGCCTCAATACAGTCATGTCTGTCGTCTCTCACCTGGAACACACATGTGTGACCTCCACTTCATGGCACCGTCCCTCTGGGTAGACCAAACCACCGCCGATGTAAACACGACATGATGCCATTGCCGCAAACCATGACAGAACCAGGTGGATAGGGCTTGTAAGTTTTACGGCGTATACTACAGTACATGCTGGATGACACAGGCGACCCAAGTCCAAGGATCTGTAGGTGATCTAAGTATGTATAAGGTAAGAAGATGCTCCATCTGATTTCTCATAAAAAATAGCGTGTTTCCACTTGATACCACTTGTCTTCTACGTGTAGAGTTCACAACTGTAATCTGTACGGTCCCGAAAACTGTGAAAGAATGAAATGACAAATGTCGATAAAAATAATGCATAGTTGAAAGATCAATCATGATGAGATAGATCTCACAGATATGTGAAAGTGAAGCAAAAGTAATGTTTAACATTTACTTTTATAGCCTACCACACTTCGCAACCAGTCTAATGTGTGAATAGAGAAGACAATATTTTAGCTTATAACACTATTGGTATGCATGCACAATGCAGTTCAATATTTAGTAGGGCGCCGCCAGATTGTACATTAAAATGTGCAGAGTCATCATTTACCGAGATGAAACAAGTGGTTTGATTAATAATTATGTTTCGTAATTGTATTTGTATATGAATGACACTATGGTGGCAAGCTGGTTACATGTATGACACATCTGTCTCATTGGGATGATGACATGGTGAAAGTTGACAACAAAGATGGCACTTTGCAAAGCATGTATGGTATATTCTACACTTATAGTCGGGGTTGGCAATGGTCCCAACCAAAGGCCCAATGTAGACGCCGATTGATAGTCATTTCGAATATAATTCCCATGTCGCATTACATGCGAGTTTCAATTTAGACACTGTTTTATCGCCGTTTATCGTACTCGATTTTAAATCGACTGGCAATGGAAACACCGTTTAGAATTCGCTTGGAAAGAAGAAATACACTGTATTTGACGGCGTTGACATGATGCGGAATATGGTAGCCAATCACCCATCCAATCAAACTGAATCAAATGAAATCAAATCCAATCAAATCCAATCAAATTGCATCCAAACTCAATCAATTTACAGATTTGCTTTCTTATAATTAATAATTTAATACTATAATTGCATTCTAAGAGAGTTTAATTGTAATCAAAACGGCCTCTAAACGGTATATACGGAGCAATGTGTTTAACAGTCGCATAATCGTCTGGTCCAGTCGATTGAACGCCTATAAAACGACTGAGACATTTATAATTATAATTATAATTTAGACACTGTTTTATAGTCGTTTATAGATATTTATTTGTATTCAAAACAACTACTAAAGTCCAGACTGGCCTAAGTCACGTGACCAATAGTTGATGTCACTGATGTTACATCACGTGTCTGACCGATGTGATGCTGACTCACTGAGGTCACAATCAATGGCATTAAATAGGAGTAAATTAGTGGCCAGCTGCGTGTGACAGGGGGTGGTTAATCCCTACACCTCAGATAGACCTATATCCCATCACCCACCTATGATAGACCTATATCTCCCATCACCCACCTATGTTGTTGCTATACTTGCAAAGCGAAAGGGAAGCGAATTGAAGTGAATTGATTCACATCAATTTCAAAGCGTTTCGATCCGCATAACCAAATTGCACCATTACATACTTACTACACTTACGACTCTAAGGTGGGAGAAAGTAGGCCAGATATATTTATACAATGCCATGACCTTTCGTGACACCATGCTGCATCGGACGTAACTCGTCAAAACCGCAATAACATGATAAAACTAATCTGAATCGATCCAGTTCAAATGAATGAATCGATGTTATGTTACTACACTTACGAAAGCGTGTCATCATCACTGTCATGTCTAATGACGAAAGAGACTAAAACGACGAGGACTTACGAAATAAAGCGAAGCATAGCGGGGCGGGGCGAAGTGGTTTACTCTCTATCACCTCCTGGAGGTATGTGAAGTGAAACAGTATCTTTTGGGACATACCAGTAGAAAGTGGATTAGGTGTAGCTGGAACTGGAACTTATCCGGTATATCTCAGAACATAATGGTTTAGTTTTTAGTATAGCAACGTAATTATACAGGCCTATATATAGCTCATCAACCACGTGTGGCCACTGAGCAGCCTTTTGTGTCGAGATTAGCATGGTTATTTATGGGGTAGATACCAGGTTAATCCTGCAAACTGGATATCTAGAGCGTTGAACTTGTCAGTAAAATTAATGGTTACTATTATATTCGAGGGTCCTGGACCTCATTAATTATGGTATTTCAAGGCAATCAACAACAACAACAGAAAGAGCGCAATAACAACAAGAGCTGAACAACAACAACAATAAAAGAAAACATGTGACACAATGACAATCCGTGTACCGTACGACAGCTTTCGAGTGCCACAGAGTCACGGATCGTTTAGTGACTAACTGACTAAGGAGTAAGGAGAGATCTATGTATCCTCCATACCTCTGTGTATATGTGATTAATAATGTGAGGAGTGGAGACTGCATTAGAAAGACCATTTCAATGTAATTGCTGGCCGTAACAATTTTATCATATGACACCACTCACACCAGCATAAATAGAATTCTAATATCCAAAGAGATAAGAATATATAAAACACATATTATGTAGCACATTTTTGAATGGAAAAAATGATGATTTCCAAAATTGATGTAAAATCAAATCAGTTCAAAAAGGTTATCCTTTAAATTACATGCAGAACAATTATAATACAATTCATAATAACAATGGATATATGACACCAAATGCAATTTGCGATTCATAATTTATTTCGTATGTAAATTTGTCATGCAGCCATCGCATGATGAATGATGATGCATTGAGAAGGGAATGCTCTAACTACACGTTCGAAATGATCCTGTTCATTGTCACTATTTTCACAGAATTCCTATTTTCTTTTTTTATTTCCGACATTGTAATATTGTTTCCCCTAATTAGACGTTTTTCCTCCTATAAGTTCTGAGTAAAAACATTAACATGCGAGTATACTTTCACAAAATATGACATATTGTACTACTGTACACAAAAATTTATTCTTTTTTGATACGACTTGTGTCATAACTCAATTTACTGATTAGTGATTACGGTAATTTCTGATATTTCATCGGGTCTAAATTCCCCAAATTGCCTGGGCGTTGAATTATCTTAAATTACCACTCTTAGGAAAATAAAATTATTTATTTTGTTTGCATCATAAATGACACAATTGATCAATAACATTGTATTGTATTGATTGTATATTGCAAGTGTTATGTTAATAATTAATTATTAGTACAATTTGAGTACTTTTTCACAAGTTTTTGTAAAATATTTTTGACCTGATGTTGAAAACCATATAGGGCGTTGAAATAAGTGAAATTCACGTGGCTGAAAATGGGGCACGGTTGAATTAAGTGGGTAATGAAATAACTGAGAAATTACCGTAGTTTAAATTAAAATATAGTACGACTTTATAGTGTACACTGAAGACTACAAAGTGTATAACAATCAGATCATATGGATTATACTGTAAATACATCAGTCATGGTTTGCCAAGCAGAAAGACTAGGTAAACTTACATCATGAACACTTTACCGGCATACCTCCCAGTGGATCAAATCATTTAGGCCAACACAAAGCCCATTGACATTTTCATCTAAATACTCGTGAAACTATTGAAACTTGAAAAAAATTATGAAATATACTGAAATATTTTTGTTTATATTAAAAATCATAACAGAAAATTGTTAAAGGTTTGCTAGTTGATGAATGAATGATGATTCCTCTCGCACAGTGACGATGGATTGTGATCCTAAAATGCAGCATTATACATGTCAATTTATTTTGAATTTAGCACAGGATGGATTAGAACGTCAACATTTCATGTTTCGTAGAAACAAATAAGAATAGTAAATAATGAAAAAACATACCTCCCTGTCCAAGACCCTGGCCAGAGTGACGTCACCCGATGTCATATCGACGTTGAGCGTCTCAGAGTTGCCGAAGTATTCAATCTCTGATCCTTCTGGGTCGGTCGCTAGCAACGTACCAATTTTTGTACCTGGTGGAAAAACAATAATAATTACACCATAGATGTTTCGGAATGCAATTTTGTGCTCATACTGTGATAGTCTAGAAATAGAAGCCATGTAGCGATAGTATGATATCCTGTTTCACGTTTGTCGTTGTCAATGGAAATAAGATAAAGAACCTGTATGTTACCTACAGGATCTCCACGCAGAAGCATTTGTAGCGTAGTCCATTGTAAAAAGATGGCAATAACCCAAAAGATCACGATGTTTGATTGGATGTTTTGTTTTAAAACATTGTTTAAAAGACATAGACATTGTCTGTCAAATACAGTAGAACGGAACAACATAATCTAAATCATACAGGGTACCTACTTAAAGGACGCCACGCTCCAAAAAATTTAATTTCTGTACCTCCTTCCATGTCTATTAAACATTCCTTCCTTCACGTAAGAGAGTTTTGGAACCGATTTTTATACATTAGCAACCTAAAGCAAAACAGGAAATACTTCTGAGTTTGGGTTTCAGTTTACATTGCTAATGTATAAAAATTGGTTCCAGAACCTATTTTTATACCTCTATCATTCCCTTATTTGAAGGAATTTAACATTTTTATTGGTAATATGTTTAGTAGTATCACGAAAGGAGTTGATACACAAATTAAATTTTTTGGGGTTAGGCCAAAGTTTTCATTTGCCACAACAATTTTATATGTTGTGAGCTCTAACCTCTCCGGGATCCTTCACCGCCCTTACTAGCGTCACAAGATTTTCAATTCCATAATTCATATTTATTTGCTTATTTCTCTAATTCCTTGACTCAAATGTATCTGCAACCTCACTTACCGGTTACCGCCATATATTATATATATAAAAATGTGCATTTGGTATACCGCACTTTCACGTTTGTCCACGTTGCCATGGTACAGGTGTCTCAAATGCGGATGGAAAAGCCCTGAAAAATCCCTGTAAGTAATGGCCTCGAACCCACGCCTCTCGCATGCAAGGCAGGCGCTCTAACCACTACACCGTGATCGTAGACGTCTCTTTGAAATTGGTGTATCATAGGTATAATATAACGTTAATTTACCATAAATATACGTATTAGCGTACCTCTTTCCTAAAAACGACACCCAACACAATGGCGGTGACTTGGAGAGCGAGGGCCAGCACAAGCAGCGTGATATACTGAAAGAAACATTAAAGTTAGGACTGTACAATCATCCTAACGTTACATCATTTTTACTGGTAGCTTGTTGCATGTACAGTGTTGCATGTAATTAGAACAAATAAAGTACGCATAGGGGAGTCATAGTAATATATTATCATACCACTTTTGTAATAGCATTAAAATAACACAAAAACGTTGTAATTACGTCAAAATATATGTATAGTTCCAGACGTCACTATATCGTAATAACATAATACCAGCGCAGCGTTCGTGCGTCTGTTATTCTGTAGAAATACGTTACGTTATAATAACGTGGTAATAAGATTGTAATACCGGTGTGATAACGTTGTAATACCGTTCTAATAACGCTCTAATTATGGTGTGATAAATGTATAATAACGATCTGATGTCGCAGCAATGACGTTGTAATAACGTTGTAATAACGTAATAGCGTTGCAATAACGTTGTAATAATGTTGCATATCGTTGTAATAATGTTGTACAGTAATAACGGTGTAATGACCTTCTAATTATATGTTGTAATAACCTTGTAATTACCTAGTAATATGGTTGTAAAAACGTTGTAAAAACGTTGTAATAACGCTGTAATAACGTTGTAATAACGTTGTAATAACGTTGTAATAACGTTGTAATAACGTTATAATAACGTTGTAATAACGTTGTAATAACGTTGTAATAACGTTGTAATAACGTTGTAATAACGTTGTAATAACGTTGTAATAACGCTGTAATAACGTTGTAATAACGCTGTAATAACGTTGTAATAACGTTGTAATAACGTTGTAATAACGTTGTAATAACGTTGTAAAGGCCTTGTTTTAATGTGTAATAACGTTGCAATAGCGTAAAACGTTGTAAAATCGTTGTGATAACTGTATAATAACATTGTAATACGTTTGTAAAACCTTGAAATCATCGGGCAATAACATCGTAATAACGCTGTAATAACGCTGTAGCAACCTTGTAATAGCGTTGTAATAATGTAAAATACATCCGTATTTTTAACAAACACACAACTGCATATCAAGGAATTTACTACTTAGTATGTATTTTTTGTACGTGACCAGCTAAAAGCCTATAATATCTACTACAAAACGCATACCAGTATAAAACTAACCAATCCGAGCAAGCAGCCGCTGTCTCGGTATGCCCCGAGAATCCCGAGGAGAGCAAACAACGCCGTCGCTCCTCCAGCCGCTATCATGATGTACCCGCTGACCTGGATCAGGCCTGGATTGACAGTATCTAGGTCACCGATCCGGGTCACGTCCAGAGCAGTCGTAGGGTCCACCGCCATCCAGATACCGACGCCTAACGACGCCAGACCAAGCACCTGGGGAATATACATTCAATGTATTTAATGAATAGATCTATAGCACCTTACAGTAGAAAATAAATTCACATAATTCAGACAAGCAATTAGAGTCTCGACTTTTAATTGGTCAACAGCATCGTCTTTGCATGTTTCTAACCACAACCCAGTTCATACTATTATTGTACGTACGCTATTAGAATCGTCAAAGCACATCGCAGATCGAGCAATAAAAAGTTGATATAACTTGAACTAAAGAATATACTGTACTAAAAAAAATCCATATATGAACCCATGCACAAAAATCAAAATGGCCACCAAATACAAAATGGCCGCCATCATATACAAAATGGCCGCCATCATACAAAATGGCCACCACCGCACCAAATAACACCACAATAATTATATTGATAAACTTTCCTGAAAGGGAAAGCTGTTAATATGATAAACTTTTAGATGTATCCATATACTGTAAGCATAATGAGTTGGCTAACATTCTTATGAAATGGTCAGTCGTTTATGTAGCCTTAATTATTTATTTTAATTTTATTAAAACTTTCCATGTCTCAACACAGGGTTGTAGTAAAAAAAAACTTAGGTTCCGTGCAAAAATTAACTTACAATGTATATAAACTATATATAATCACTACACAGTATGACACTCACCAAAAGAAGCCCATTTAGGAAGTAAAACAATGACTTGACACAGCGTTCACACCCCATCCTGTTCACAGATTTAGCTGTTCACAATGTTCACCCTCTTGTCAAATGTTCACGTGTTCACGAACTTGTTTGTTATTATATATGCACGTACTTCTGCAGTTTTGTTATCAGGCGTGGTGTTCAGATATAGGCAAGTATATAGTCTACCGAGACGTATTCAGAACGTTTGTAACTTTTCACTTTGAACATTCAAGTTCGCACATGTATGGCTGCTATCAGTACGAAGTCGTTTTTGTTTTTTGTTTCGCACTTCGCAGTGTCGCAGGTTTAACAGAATGTATGCATCAAATATGAGGCCAGGTTTATCTGATCTGCAACAAAAATTAATTCATTAACTTATATCATACAACACCGCAACAACTAAAAAAAATGTCACGACATTCATGCAATTAATAGGCCTAATACAATTATACTCGAGTAGATGTTTTCCGGGGTTTTTTCTAGCTTTTTGTAGATTTATAAATTGCGGTGGCCGAGTGGGTAAAGGCGCTGGCATCGATAACAATCACACAAGGGCGGCGTGGGTTCGACCCCGGCCCGCGCCGTCTTGTAGATATGCTAATTTGTCATGCAAAATTGTACTTAACTCTACTATGACATTAAATTGTGTATGCCAGAGTATAAACATAGCTTGACTCTGTTTTTTTTTATATTACTCCTGGACCAATCAATTGTCCGGAAAAGTAGATTGTCCACTTAGTTTGAAAGTTGGAAATGGTACAGGGGGTATTCACGAACAATAATATCTTGGTTAGGATTTTACACATCGTGGTGTAAATGCTGACGGCTGTTTTTAAAATGGCGGCCATTTTGCACTTTGCGTCGGGATATGACTACGACTATTCCACCAATCATAACGTTTTGGTATCATAATATAATGTTTTGGGGGTCAAGAAATACGTACATCTAGCAATATGAAATTGTCATTTTCATCACATCATGTGTTAGGCTACTGTAGGTCTAATTCTCTTGCCCCTCCCCCATTTGTTCAATGGCTAAATTGGGCATCTGGAGACTGGGTAGATTTAGTAGGAATTCCGCTGGATTCTTCCCGTCATTGTGTCATGGAAGATGAAACGATCCAGCCCACGTCCGGTGTTTTCCCCGGTTTCTCCACCAACTCAATAAATTTCGGCCACTTTTAAATGTAAGCTGTTTGAATTACACTTGTACGTTACCTTGATTGTGTTGTTGCCTAGATTTTTGCTGTCGATCTATCGTGCATGCAGTTATAGACCTATGTTTCACTCGTGGAATGATCGTCAGTCAAAATGACCAATTATTATTAAAATATAAGCAGAATGTGTTATAGGCTATAATTCTCTGGTTGAAAATCAAACCATTTTTGTTCACAGGGCGGCAATATTGTAATTAACGGGACTCAGTATGACATACAAGATATTTCCACATCCGGTTCTCCCGATGTGCTGTATACACTGATCGCCATACCGGACCTACCCGGCTTGACTGATTTCACGTATTTTGGTGAGTGTGACATACGGTATGTTACAAAATACAAAAAATTAAATAATTTACAGCGTTACATTTCAGTCCTAATCACAACCTATAATCACTAGTTTTACATTTAATAGGCATACTGTACAAGAATAAAATGGTTACCCAGCTGTCCGTTACAGTGCACGTTACCATGTACCTTAGTCAGAGCTGGTTTCGTGCAGCATGAACGTCGACTAAAAATTGAAAGTTTTCGCTTTCACTCATTTTCCTACCTCCCAACGGAGATATCTAGAGACCTTTTGAGGATAGAAATTTTGAGGAAATATCTTTTGAGGAAAGATCTTTTGAGAAGAGATCTTTTGAGGAGAAACATTTGGAGGAGAG
The DNA here is from genome assembly GCA_025802215.1 of Wirenia argentea. Taxonomy (NCBI): domain Eukaryota; kingdom Metazoa; phylum Mollusca; class Solenogastres; order Pholidoskepia; family Gymnomeniidae; genus Wirenia; species Wirenia argentea. The sequence continues at coordinate 8,879 of WNLI01207175.1, read as the reverse complement.
ACCTTTTGAGGAGAGATCTTTCCAGGAGATATCTTTCGACGAGAGATCTTTTGACGAAAGATCTTTTGAAGAGAGATCTTTCGAGGAGAGATCTTTTTTCAGGAGAGATCTTTTGAAGAGAGATGTTTTGAGGAGAGATGTTTTGAGGAGAGATGTTTTGAGGAGAGATGTTTTGAGGAGAGATGTTTTGAGGAGAGATCTTTTGATGAGAGATGTTTTGAGGAGAGATGTTTTGAGGAGAGATCTTTTGAGGAGAGATGTTTTGAGGAGAGATGTTTTGAGAAGAAATCTTTTAAGGAGAGATGTTTTGAGAGATGTTTTGGGGAGAGATGTTTTGAGGAGAGATGTTTTGAGGATAGATGTTTTGAGGAGAAATCTTTTGAGGAGAGATGTTTTGGGGAGAGATGTCTTGAGAGATGTTTTGGGGAGAGATGTTTTGAGGAGAGATGTTTTGAGGAGAGATGTTTTGAGGAGAGATGTTTTGAGGAGAGATGTTTTGGGGAGAGATGTTTTGGGGAGAGATGTTTTTAGAGATGTTTTGGGGAGAGATGTTTTGGGGAGAGATGTTTTGAGGAGATATCGTTTGAGGAGAGATCTTTTGAGGAGATATATTTTGAGGAGAGAGTCCCACAATCGACTGAGTTCATAGACCCCTTCATCACGGTTTAATGTTGCCAGTTGTCGCCTCATTCAAATCGCGTCAATTATGATATACGTGCCCAGAAGGTGATATTTTGCAGACGATCTTTTCCTGCTGTCAGACGTAGCCTACTTGTCACTAACTCTGATCTTGTCATTGAGAAATTGTCAACTTTACCATTCATTGTAGAGACAAGATGATGAAAAAACACAATAATATTTACGAAAGTAGTATTTCGCCCACATGCTCATTTTATCCCACATTTCCCCCAGATCCACAAGAAATCCAGAGAGATAATCTAAACCGAAACCGAAACCCATACAGAATTCCACAAAAACGACGAAAACGTCAGATTCGAAGTGTGCTTGGCGTGGAGCTACTGGTTGTCATTGACAACGTCATCTTCCAGAAGTTAGTGGAACTAATACAATATAATGACTTTATCAACTGTATCTTAATAATTGTATTAATTCCATAGTGCACGATAATATATTCTTAAATTTTTGTTGAGTAGTAATGGGAACTTAGCCACTATAGATGGCTGCTAGTGACAACTGATAAATAGTAGGCCTACATTGTTCGCAAAGAAAAATGTGCATTATAAAATTTATTAAAAAAAATTAATTTGTGTTGTCAAAATATTATTATTGTCAGTCCAGCTTTCCAATCTAATTGTAGGACATACCGGTACAGTATAATCGTATAATATACGAAGTTTGTCTTAAGATAAGACTATAATATAGTAGTCTTTTATGTAGGCCTATGGTCAAAATAAATTCACAGATAAATTGGTATATATATATATATACACTTACGTATAACTGGATCGAACAACTTTTGCCGCAGATGGTACGATACGAGTACTGCCAACACAGATATCCTGCGAGTGTCAGACACGGAGGATAAACTGAGGCGGTACTTCGCTCACGTCGTCAACGGGGTTAGTTTATAGATGACTAGATTCCACTCCGTAGATATATATGGCTTCAGTCTTCCATATGCATACGTTCATTATTCGATTAATCATTCGAATCGTCATTTGATTGATTGATTGATTGATTGATTGGTTGGCTGGTTGATTGATTAATTGATTGATTGACTGATTGATTGATTGATCGATCGTTTGATTGATCATTCAATTGGTCCATGGTACGAGGTACGAGTTCTGCCAACAATGAAATCCTGCGGGTGTCGGACACTGAGGAAAAACTGCGCCGGTACTTTGCTCACGTCGGTAATGGGGTGAGTTTAGTTAATTTAGTCAATATATTATACTGAAGAAGCAGGTTTTTAAAAATCGTGGATTGATATCATAAATCCATGCCACATCTCGATACGGAAAGATAGTGCATGCATTGTGTATTGTGTAGTGACCAGCATGTCGGTGTCGTCAATAGAAGAGGGAGCTTCGGGTTCACGCCTCGACTGCTAGCATTCAACGGGCATTTTTCTATGGGTCTTCCATATATGCATACTTTCGAGATTCTTGCATGGTAGATAGGGCAGATCCTGAAAGGGTGGTATATATAAATTCACTTTATTTTAACCTTGATATACAATGTATACGCGCGAAATATTTAACTATAGGGGAGATCATGGGTGAACATACGAAGATTCTGCGATGGGATGGGATTTCAATATGAGAGTATGTCATTTTCATTCGCGCCGACCAAACATTTTCACACTACACAATTATTCCAACACACTCATTATTACATAATTATTATTACATAACTATTATTTCTGTCACACATATTTTATTTTTATTTTTGAATATTTCACACTTTCTGATGAACCTAGCTCCCCGTTATCCCCATGGTAATACACGGCATGCCTACATTATTATTCAGTGTGTAAAGAACCAAGAACCAAACCTCCTAGCTATAGATTATGCAAATACGGTGTTACTTCTCTCGGGATATACATCACAATCAGTACCTAGGCTATAATGGATTTTACATTCCCTAGCCCCCGACAAGGCTTCCCTCCTTCTCCACACACAGCCTCTCTTGACTCTTCTTTCCAGCAAAATTACTTTACGGATCATTACTGGTTGGTTCTCATGTACAGTGTTTCAAGATTTGGTGGCGGAGTGCGGTGGACGTTTGGTGTAAAATGGGCGGTGGTAAAAAACTTTTTACGTTAATTGTAAATATAGTTCATATTTTATGTTTTCAGATGGACCTACGGTACCGAGCCATAAAAGACAGCCGCTTCCAGATACACATCACATTATCTGGATACGTCATGGGGCAGGTGCGTCTACAAAATAGATTTACCTCTCATTTACAACCAATTTTGTTAAATCCTGATATACCGTCTAGTTACTGAACGGCAAAATAAACGCATCTTTTTTTATCAACATAGGATAACTCGCGTAAATTATACAACATAATAAACTGAAATCAGGCACGTATTATATGAAACGCATGTAATCTAACAATTTTTGAGATATACTGTTAATTCCTTCTAAAGTGGATAGGCAATATGTGTATAGATCTATATATGTACCATAATATTATTATATATAGTCAAATATATGATATGTAATGGTATATAAAAAAGACGCGTTTATATCGCGGTTCATAGGCCTAGATAAATATCGACAAATTGGATGCCATTTTGTATATTTAGGACTATAGCCGCGTTTGCGTTGCTAGACAACAATTTCTTGGGCGATTGCACTTTTGGAGATAGCTAGCCTATATTATGATATATGGTACTAGGCTATATATCCACTTGGTGCAATGTAAAAAACTGGGACCAAGCCCATTTCAACCATGCATGGCTATTGCATGCTGTACTGAGGCAGCTGTGTCTCAGCTAATTTTCATCTGAATTTGACTTTTCATACCTTTTCGAAAAGCAGAATAATATTCTAACGAGACAATCGTCATCTGTCCATATCTCCGGTACTTTGCATA